>CM028133.1:237572500-237710000 GCA_016271365.2 Neoceratodus forsteri | reverse complement strand
ACACAGAACGAAGGAACTGTGCTTCAATTAAGAGGGCATCACTGGTCTGACAGGTGATTTATTACCACTGTGAAACTGTATGCATGAAACACAACTGGGCAAAGGGAAGGGGGTCAACAGATAAAGGACATTTCACCCCTGACAGTGCCTGCTAGTCTCACAGTCTTGGAGCCCAAGCACAGTGGTCCTTCAGAGGTAAGGTCCCGGAAGGAAAAGTATATCAAATCTATCATCAGGTTGAGAGATGTGTGGGCAATGAGCATGAAACCTAGCTACTGTACATCTTTCCAATGCACAAAATTACCATATTTACAGGAACATACCTATAGAAAATGAGTTACAAAAATCCTGTAACCTGATTGGCTGACAGCAATCACAGAGCATAAGTTTATTTGGCAACAGTGCTCACCCCACAAAAAAAAAAAAAAAAAAAAAAAAAAAGCTAGCACTGTTCCAGCATAAGGACTATTTAAGTGGTTCTTTAAAAATTTTTTTTTTTTTGTTGATTAAAAAAAAATAAAAACACTACATTTCTGCAAAAGCCTATCTTCTAAATGCAAATAAGACCCTTGGGTGTTGAGAGATACCTGCATTTCCAGGACTGCACGGCCTCTGCCTGCAGCATTGTGCTTCATTACACCCTGGGAATGCAGTATTCCACACCCCACACCCTGTCAGATCTTATCACTTCCAGAGACGCACCCCAACCACCAAGGCTTTACAGAGAAACATACCTAAACCCTCTCATTACTTACAATTCCCAAACAGATTTAAAATAAGAACTGTGAAAACTCTGCATGCAGAACCTGAACATCCAAAGACTGCAAAAAAAAAAAAAAAAAAAAAAAAAAACAATTTTCCCTATTGCAACAGCTGTTGTATGTAAAAGGAAGCAAGAGGTCTGTGGCTGCCCGGGTGCAGACAAGTGCCCAGCAAAGAGGAAGTGAAATCAAGAAAAAGAAAATCAGTTTCATCAACAACTGCACAACTATGAAACAAAGGCCCCGTCCACACTACACCCAACAAGGCTAAAATGGTTCCAAACCATTACAGGCTGAAAACGCTACAGCGTGTCCACACTGCCAGGGAACAGGTGTGAAAACGGTCTGGAACCGGCACAGCCTGTCCACATTGAGATGTGAACAGTGTGTGCACCCAACCCCTGTAATGTGGAGTGCATCCCATGGTGCACCTGGGGAAGACGGCTGCGAAGACAGAAACCCACCCAAATGAACACCCGGCTGCCAGTGTACACAGGGCACACTGAGTGTAGCAGAACATGGCACAGTGTCCTACAGCAATGTGTGCCCAGTGGCACCCGTGGGGGACCAAAGGTGTGCAGCAGGTGAAGGTGTGGAACCGAAATGAGGGAAGGCCCCTCACATGGCATGAAGGCGCAGTGATGCACCAACACATGCCGGAAGAGGGACCCCGCCGCGTCCGCACAGGCAGGCATGCAGGGCACCACCAGGAAATGGCATACCACGCTCGCTGCCACCTGGATGCAAGCTGCGTGCCCTAGCAAACACTGTGCAGCTAGGCCACACACCCAGCACCCCACACCAGCAAACCCATGGAATCGAAGCCCCACTGTGCCCCAGAAAGCAATGTGCGCATGCATGCACACCACCCAATCAAACCAGCAACACAGTATGGTGACACAAGACAGCCTTTAATCCAACACCGCCATGGCTTCTGGTGGCAATAACACAAGTAAACAATGTGCAGCGGCAGCATGGCCATGCAGTGGACCATGTGCATTGCTGCGTAACACCACAAATCCCCAATTAAAACGGACACTGTCATGTGAATGAACAATGCAATACACAATGCCAGGCCACCATATCGGCGGCGGTGTACACCAACATATAATGGAACCTATGTGTGGGTCACTGTACTGTTACCCGAACCAAAGAAATACAGAACCATGCACAGGTGGTGCCCTAACCCAGGCACCCATGTGCCCATACTGTATCGAAACCCCTGACAGCATGTTGCAGAGACGTCACGCAACACTGCGTGTGACCCAGGAATTGCACTGTACAACCGAGTGCCACAGTCGGCACATACCTCTGTGCCAACATGAACCAGGCACTGTGTCACTGGGTGGACCCCAGTGGCGTCCCCAACGTAGGAGGGAAATCAAACAGGGTGGCAACCGGCAGGATGCACCGGTCACTGAACCGATCCTGTGTGAAGCTGGCATGCCTGCTGGGATCCAAGGGTGTAGCACTGTGCAGAGCAGCGGCACCATGCATCGAGGGTTCAGGTGCTATGTGCAGGCCAGTGGTGGCTGGCATGACACCTGTGGGTACTGCTGTGCCATGCTGGCATGCCTGGAACATGGGCGGCAGGGTGGTGGGGCAGTGATGCCACCCATGTACACAGCACCCTGTGGTGGGGTGTCACACCTGCGGGTGCTGGCATAGCTGGGATGCATCCTGGCTGTGCCACGCAGCCTGTCTGCCAGCTGGACGGGTGGACGATGGCAGGGTCGGCCATGCCATGGAGGTTCTCCGTGGCCATTGACATGGTGATACACCCACAGGGGAACAGGGCACAGGGGATTGGGGCTGCAGTGGTGTGTGCCATGGGGGTGGCACCCGGCCATTGCGGTGCGGCTACAGGGGGTGGCTGCTGACATTGCATGGCCAGTAACTGGAACATCTGTATGAAGTACCGCTGTGTCTGCTCCGCCTCCTGTCTCCGTAAACACTCCTCCAATGCCCTCTCCTCCCATGCCCGCTCCCTCTCCAGGTCCATCAGCTCCCTGTGGTGCTCCTGCATCATTCTACGTGTTGGCTCCAGCACCGCCCCAAGTACGTCTGCCATCCGTGCTGTCTTCGACTTTCTCTTCCTGAGGTTCACCAGGGGTAACTGGTCACCCCGCCGCTTCGCAAGGCTGCTTCCTCCCGCAGTGGAGCAGTCACTGGAGGTTCCTGGCATCTCGTCCTGCAGGGAAGAGGACACTGGGGAGGCCTCTGCTGTGTTGGTGTCCACCGATGTCCCCTCACCGGGGTCTTGCCCTGGAATGGCAGCACACACCTGTCACCATTACACACATGTGGGTACCCCACCCCCACGGCCAACCCCAGCCCCATGCCCCTGTTCCCCACGCACCTGTGTGCCTACGCACACCACAGGTGCCACATGCAAACTCCCTCGAGTGCACCTGTGCCACCACCCATACCATGCCTATCAGCATGTGCCACGTGCCCAGGCTACACTTCCACCGGCATGCCATATCCCAGCATACACATTGCTCAATGCACGTATCTGTGTCGGGGCACTCCCACTGCACACTGTCGTCATCTTCATTCCCCAGGTGTGGGCACGCATCCCCAGTGGTGTCCCCATCATCCTCTGTGGCCAGTTCAGGGCTGGCCACCTGTGAGCTCTCCAGGATGAACGCTGGTTCGGTGGTAGGCCGTGTTCCAAGTATGGCATCTAATGTGTCATAGAAGGGGCGCGCCACATGCGCCCCCCCCCCCAGAGCATCTGTTGCTGTTCCTGGTTTTATGGTACCGCACCTTCAGTTGCTTTATCTTGTCATGGTATTGCTTTGCCATCCGCTACACCCCATTCCCAAACAGGTAGTCCGCTATCTTTTGATAGACCTTTGTGTTGTGCCTTGCACTGGCTAGCTCTGCCTGCACCTTCTCCTGGGTCCAGAACTCCACCAGGAGTTTTGTGGCCTCAGCTGACCAGATGGCGCCACGATCTGACATGGTCCTGCTGGTGGTCAGGGTGGCATGCGGCTGGGGTCGCTGCCTGGCACAGGCCTGTCTACTTCCACCAGTCACAGGCAGTGCTTGGGGATGGGGTCGCTCTGCAGTGGTGCTGGGGTGGTGTGCTCTGGCATTGCTGTCCTCTGGGGCTGGTCGTGTGTTGTGGCAGCTGTTGGGGCCCCCTTCACACCTCTGGCACACAGTGCTGGCATTTGTTGCTGCCTCCTATGGCATGTGCCCACTGTTTGCCCTGGGCACCAGCGCCTTCCCTTCTCGCAGTTCATGTACTGCTGCTGCAGGCAGCACTCTCTATTGGCACTCTGTGCCTCCAGGCTGCACCTCTCTCAGATGTGTGCACCCAGCAGATCTGGGCTCCATGCCTCTGACATTGTGCAGGCGCTGCCCTGCACCATTTTCACCTCACTGCAGTGGTTCCAGTCCTCGCATGCCCCTCTGCCTTCCGGGCGCTTCCTTGTTCTTCTGCCTCTCATGTGCCCCTCTGTGGTGCACTGCCTGATGGTATAGCGACTGACTGGGAGCTACATGGTCTTGAGTTTAGACAGGCGGCCATAACGATACAGCCCTGCGACCGTTTTTGTAACCGTTGTAGAAACCACCTCCTGACAGATTTCTATAATGGTTGTGAAAATGCTTGCTGTAACGTTACCAGTGTAAACGCACGCCATTGCAGATGCGGTTTACACCCTCTGTAACGTTACAGAAGGGTTTCCGGGCTGCAGTGTGGACAGGGCCAAAGGGAACAGAAACTGAGAATATATATCAACTGTAAGGTCATTGTGTGTAAACGCCTGGATCTAAATATCCATAAGAACTCAAGATACAGCTACTGCAGGGGCCAGCTGCTGCCCCGTTAATCCCTTCGAGTTAGTACCTTGGATAGGGATCTTTTGGATAGTGCTTTAAAATACTCTGCATTGCTATCTGTGGGGAGTTCAAATCCCCTACAGGGGGCAGACACACAGAACCGATAACATTGCTCCACTAATGACCGCATATATAATTATCTAAACCTAACAAAAATCTGGACCTAACATTTCTATGTTCCTGTACATCCTACACAAATATCAATTTTCAAGGGTGGATGGACAGCAAGTTATTTCTGCTGCCTGGTACCATCGACAGTATCTATTCTATCTAGTCCTCTATCCCTATACCCATCTATTTATCTATCCCTCTATCTACAGACAGCATTCATCCATCCCTCCCTCCACCTATCCCTCTACAGCTTTATCTATCCCTCTTCCATAGCTACACACAGGAACAATCTACAGAATCTGTCCGTCTATCCCTCCATCTACAGCATCTATCTATCTATCTATCTATCCATCGACAGTGTCTCTCTCTCTATGTACAGCATCTATCCATCCACCCTAAAGAAATCAGATACTTTAGATGACTGCAGTATAGACTGCTGTGTGCTTGAGTTGACTGGACTGGTATAAATGCTGCATGCTTGGTCTGACTGAATTGATACAAATGTGCACCCTTATTTGAATCCTTCCTAAAAAGGCAACTACAATCACTTGAAACTCACAGGGTGAAACTGACGGAACATTATATAAAAGGCACATGCTCTAGCTGATAAGAGCCTTCTCTTGTTCCTGGGGACAGGCTGTGAGGTTTCATTGAGTGCAGACACCAGGAAGTTTCACAACCGAAATGTTACTAGTTAGCAGTTTACCACATCCCAGAGGTTCACATTCAAGCCCACTAACCAGTGAGTGAGCAGTCTTTCTGCTACTTGAAAGGCCCCCACCACCACCCCGGCCACTGCATGACCCGACAACCTGGGTTCCTGCAAGCTCCGGATGTTGATAAATGGGCAGCTGTGATTGAAGGGTGCTGTAGGCAGCAGCGTGACCTTGATTAGGGACGAGTCATCACACTTCCTCAGCATGAGTAACCTCTGCAGTAGGGCCTGGTGGGTTACTCTACAGCCGTGGGAGGAAGCTACATGCTGACGAGGCTGCTTAGTGGTGCCACTGAAGAGGTAGCTGGAAGGAGAAAACCAGAGGGTGAAAAAAAAAAACATCATCTCCCTGCTCAGACCAACTGATGGCCATGGAAGTGGTGTAGTGGTAACAGGATTGAGATGTTGCCAGTTAAGGAATATCTGAATGGGGGCTACTGGAGCAAGGTAGCAGACAAAGTCCAGCTACCCCCGCTTTAGTCCATGTGTGTGTGTTTTGACTTACTATAGCACACTGATGTGGAGAACCCATGCTACTGAAGGGCACGCCTGAATACCAGTGCTGTGACTCATCACATTGGTGTGGAGACCCTCTATTGCTACAAGGGTCCCATAGATAGAAACATAGAAACATAGATTTTGACGGCAGATAAGGACCGCTTGGCCCACCCAGTCTGCACATTTCCCTACCTAATGGATAAGCTGCAGATCCTAGTTAACCAGCAGCCTACTTCTTTCTACCCCAACCCCCTAGAATTGCCTTATGGCTGTCCCATGCATGCTTGAATTCAATCACTGTTTTTGACTCCACAACCTCCTCCAGAAGGCCATTCCATGCATCCACAACCCTCTCTGTGAAAGAAATACTTCCTTACATTACCTCTCAGCCGCTTCTGTCTTCAAATTGTGCCCCCTTGTTCTTGCACATCTCTTTTTTTGAAAGATGCTACCCTCTTGGATTTTGTTGATTCCCTTGAGGTACTTGAAAGTTTCTATCATGTCCCCTCTCCCTCCTTTCCTCGAGGCTATACATATTCAGTTCCTTAAGTCTCTCTTCATATGTCTTCCAGCAGACCCTGCACCATTTTAGTTGCTCTCCTGGACAGCCTCCATCCTGTCTATGTCTTTGCAGAGATTGGGTCTCAGAACTGCACACAGTACTCAGATGGGGTCTCACCAACTGTCTGTACAGAGGGAAATAACTTCTTGTTTTCTATTGGTGATGCCTCTCCCTATGCATCCCAGTATCCCCCCAGCCCTCCTTGCAGCCCTCTCACATTGCTTGTCCACCTTTAGGTCATCTGATATGATTACCCCCAGGTCCCGAGTTTGAATCCCAGCAGTGTCACTCACTGCACTAGTGCACTGATGGAGACCCTCTGTTACAACGACCCAGGGTTCGATTCCTAGCATGGAAAGTCACCAAACTAGTGTGCGATACACTGATAATATGCCCCCCCCATATGCATTTTAGTGAGGGAACTCCCCCACACTAGTGTGGAGACCCTCTGTTACTACAATGCCCCTCCCAAGTATGAACCCCAACACACTAACTCACCACCACACTAGTATTCCACAGTGTGCTGTTACAAGGGCTCCAAGCTGAAGTCCCAGCACCATGACACTCAGTGATGTGAAGCCTCATTGATTAAAGTGAACATTCCCCCACGCTGAACTGGCTATTTGGAACATGCATAGCAAACAAACTGGGTAAAGTCTGCACAAAACCACATAAAAGGATGTTTCTAAGGTGAGCCACTCCTACGCAGTTGTCGGTGTGGCTTAGTTGGTAGCACATCCTCCTCTGGGCCAGAAGGTTGTGGGTTCTAGTTCCACTCCAGGATGGGGCTTATACCATAACACCTGCAGCTATGTACAGTACTAGGGGGATGCTCTACCATCGGGGTGGGAAATCTTTCAGGTGAGACATTAAACCAAGACCCTGTGTGTCCTTCTCTGGAACTGTCCTGGTGAATGTAACAGGACCAACCCAAGGCACTTTTCACAAGAGTAGGGGATTTTCATTAGTGTCCTGGCTAACATTCCCTTCCTGTTGTCCAAGGCTGTCCAAGGCTGTGTGTGAGCGCTGATGTGCAAAACACTTGACACTACACATTCAGTCACTTCACTACCAGTCTAGCATTGCTTGTAAAGTGCTTTGGGATACAGTGTGTATGAAAAGCACTATACAAGTGCTAATTCTTCTATTGCTACCCAAAAGGAAGGCAAAAAGCAAAACCAACAACTTCTGACAGAATCAGCGTTTTCTACCGATACAAATCTGTAGGTAAACAGAAACTATTTTGCAATGAGGAAGTGATTTCAGATAGTATGAGGATGAGGCATTGGTCTTTTTGAAATTTCCCTACTCCCAAGCAGGCAAACAGTGATGTAGTGATGTACTAGATTTCTTTTTTATTGCAACAAAACTAACCCCCTTGTAACAACAAGTAAATAAAAATAAACTGTAGTGCCCTGCTTCTATCCAGCTGTATAGCAAAGAGGAGTGAAACACAACAAGGGTCGATTAAAAATGTACTCCTCAAGGGTATTGATCAAGTTGCCACTGACTAGTGCAGTCAACCTCATAGTTGTTTGTGGTACCAGAATACAGAAATCATACCAAAGTGCTGCCCTTCACTGTCCTGGAGCTCAAATGCAGCTCATCTGCCAACTGTGGCTCACTTTGCCGTGGGCAGGAATCTAGGAACTCCAGTGTTCCAGCTGTTGTTCTTGCTGCATGTCGGTACAGTAATAAGCTTAACGTGAACAGAGCTCCAGTCATTTTGTGGAGGCAGCACCACCCCAGCAGCAAGTCCTTCATGTACCCCTGTCACTCGGCCAAAGGAACTGTAGAGGCCCCTATTATCCAGGTGGACAGCAGGGCAAAGAGCAAATAAGACCAGCAAGTGTGGACTATGGTTGGTCTATTTATTCACAAAGCCTGGGTACTCTGTAATTGGCTGCTGTACCAGGTGTTAAACAAACAAACAAACAAAAAAAAAAAAACACCATTGCACTGTACAGATTACAGGCACATGGACCATCATGCTGTGCAGAGTCTTTTTTTTTTTTTTTATTATAATGTCCACTCCCCAAAAAACACACAAGCAATTAGTGCTTTTTTTTTTTTTTTTTTTTTTAATCCAGGATGGCCCTGCTGAGATGCAACATCTCATTTCTAGTGGGGTCCCACTTTTACCTTCCCCAGGATATGAACATATGAAAACTACCAGCAGATACAGGCCATATGGTCTATCAAGCTTGCAGCTAGCAGAACATTATACTGCAGCTGCCCCACCCTTTCCTTCAAGGTCATGCCCCTGCTTGCTGACCCCAGCCCCTCCTTAGAGGTCATACCCCTGCTTGCTGACCCCACCCCCTCCTTGTTAACATCCCCTTAACCCTGTCCAACCCTCTTACAACCTCCCACTGATATTGAGGACACCGCCTCACCTGGCAGGGCGTTCCACCCTTTCACTCTTTCTGTAAAGTAATGGCTTCTCATTTTCCTCCTGAATCTACCTCCCTCCAGCTTCAGATGATGCCCGCCAGTGTCCCTTGCCTCCCCACGCTTAAGAATGCTACCCGTGTCAACCTTACCCATACCCCTCATATATTTGAAGGTTTCCATCATGTCCCCCCTATCCCTTCGCTCCTCCAGGGAATACATGCCAAGTACACCCAGTCTTTCCTCGTATGGCTTTTCCTCCAGCCCGTGGATCATCTTGGTTGTTCTGCATTGAACCCCTTACAGCAATTTGATCTTTTTCTTCAAGTAGGGGCACCAGTGCTGCATGCAGTACTCCAGGTGGGGCCTCACCAGCGATCTGTACAGTGGCAGGATGACCTCTCCTTGCCTGGAGGTGATCCCTGTTGCTCTAGGATCACACGCACTGCGTATTTCCCTCCAACAGGGTTTGAACCGGTGATCTTTAGGTTACCAAGCCAGTGCTCTAACCACTTACAGTTATAAATTACAATAACACCCTTACCACATGTGGATTTGCAGGGGATTAGAACCTAGCTGGGGGAAAACGCCTTCTAGTCAGCCTGTAATTTCCAGGAAATGCCTGCTTGTTTGGGTGTTCATGCTTAAGTGCAGGCTACAGCAATCTCGTTTTTTGTTCGTCAGGTAAGCTAACAAATAGAATACCTTGTAGAGTAAGTGACCCCAGAGAAATAAATTAATTTGTCCTTCTACCCACTCCAGCAAAAAAATACACACACACAACAAAAAGCACTCAAATCCTACACAGGGGTGAAGTGACATGCTCAGGACCACACATTGAGCTGGTGGCTGTGATGCATGGGTGTCAGTGTTACACCATTCACAGCACGAGAAAACCAACACTCATGGTCATAGTATTGTTGTGTTATAGAACTCCCGGTTGGCACAAAGGACAGACCTAGCTACAGACATCAAACTTCATTCAACTAGGTTTGTACTAGACACATACTCAAAAGCGTCAAATCAGAGCAAAGCATTATGGGCACACAAATCCACCTCAAACCAGTGCAAAGCATCATGGGTACACAAATCTTTGGGAAGGAGGAAGGCTGATAATTAGGCTTGCCAAAACAAATGACTCCTTCTATACAGGCTTTTACGCCCATTTTAGTTAAGGCAGAGAGGAGCAACAAACTGCATCCACGTGTTTGGTCCCATTGAGGGACCGCAACATGTTTTTCCAGGTTGTATGGGGAGGGGCATTTGTGCTTTCCCAGGGTCTCCTGCAGTGATTTGGAGGAACGAGGGTTCTTTGGATTTTCAACATGTCAAAACCATTTCCGTCAGGTCAGACTCAAGAGTCATAGTCCTCGCACTGTACAGCAACAGCATAAAGCGCACTTTACTTTAGTGGTCGTATATAAATGTATTGCACTCTGTCCACCATTGTTGGCTGAAAATGGGTCTATATATAACAGCCACCTCCTGGGAAGACAAAAACAAAATAAATAAATAAATAATAAATAAAGAGGGGAAGGAGGAAAAGTGATGGAGACCAAGACAAAAAGAACCATGAGGACTCTCCAAGAGAAAATGGAAACTGGCGAGAGTAGGTATATGTGGTTGGCACTGTACCACGAGCAGACTCCTGCACAGACATGCTTGCATAGCAGGGGTGAGTGAATTTCAAATACAAGGTGAAAATTCAAATATCTAGATTCAGACCCTTGAATATTTGTTAATCAAATTCATTATTTAACTGTAAGCTTTGCTTTGTAAACACACACACACACACACACACACACACACACGTGTCCAAGTATGAAAGTCTATTATCCAACCCCTTCAGTTACCTTATAGCTCAAAAGGAAAAAGAAAATTCTGCATCCTCCTGTCAGTCTAAACACTCCACTCCCACAACTAACCACCACTGTATTTGAAGGTTACACAGTTGTTTCATTCATTTGATGGGAGCGTATACGATATTCCCTAGCTGCAGTGGGCAGTCGGCGTGACATCCGCAGCTGCAGTGGGCAGTCACGTGACATCCGGCAGCTGCAGTGGGCAGCCATTATAAGCCACATTCTCAGACACTTTCTGGGTGGCCTTAGTGGCCAGGGTACTAGCCATCATCAGAGGCCTTGGCCACATGGGCAAAAGATTTTGTGGTGTCAAACCTTTGGAGACAGGAATCCACATTACCCAGCAGTTGACAAGTTTGGCTGAAAGGTGGCCTGGGTCAAATAAGTTACATTGGGTCAGGACAGAAGGAGGTTTGTTCTATCCTGTCTATTCTTCCAATTGCTATCATGGTGGAGGTGGACCCGAATCTGGTGTCCGTAACAGAGTCATGGTTCACCAAAAAGCAAGGGGGAACAAGGGAGGTGGCAGGGAACTACAGGCCCATCAGCCTGACATCAGTGGTGGGCAAGGTGATGGAGGGCATTGTCAAGGAGAGACTGGGGAACCTGGAAAAGTTGGGGTGCCTGGACGATAGACAGCATGGATTTGTCCTGGAGAAATAGTGTCAGACAAACCTTGTGGGTTCTATGACTGGGTGATGAGTGCCTTGGACCTGGGTAGACCAGTGGACATCCTCTTTCTTGACTTCAGCAAGGCATTTGACTCTGTTCCTCACACGAGACCTGTTGGATAAGCTGGGAGAAAAGGGGGTGGGGAACCAGATGATCAGATGGATAGGAAATTGGCTGCAGGGCCGGACCCAGAGGATTGTGGTTGGCGAGATAGTCTCATCCCCAAGGCGGGTCATTAGCAGGGTTCCTCAGAGATCGGTCCTTGGGCCCTCCTGTTCAACACCTACGTCTCTGACATAAGGAAGAGTATCAGGAGTGAGACGAGTCTCTTTGCGGATGACTCAAAACTGGGGGTGGTGGTGGATGGGATGGAGGGGAGGGTGGCCCTACAGGGGGACCTGGAGGCTCTGGAAAGGTGGTCTAGAAAGTGGAAGTTGAGGTTCAATGCAGGAAATGCAAGGTACTGCACCTGGAAGCCAGAAACCCAAGCCAGGTGTACACCGGGGGATGCTACAAGTCTCGACAGCTGAAAGGGACCTGGGGGTGCTGGTGGATGTCAAGACGAACAACTTGGAGACTTGTAGGAGGGCAGTGGCAAAGGCCAACAGGATGCTGGGATGTATCGCTAGGGTGATCACCTCCAGAAGGAGGGAAGTGATACTCCCACTGTATAACTGCTTGGTGAGGCTGCACCTCGAGTACTGCATGCAGTTTTGGAGGCCACATTTTAAGAGGGACATTGAACTCCTGGAGAGGAGTCCAGAGGAGGGCAACCAAAATTATTTGGGGCTTGGGGAACAGGACCTATGGGGAGAGGCCCGAAGAGCTAAATATGTACACACTGGAAGAGAGAAGGGACCGGGGAAGGGGGAAACATGAGCGGTCTTCAGGTACATGAAGGGTATAAATAGGGGAGGAGCAGTCAGGGTGCTCTGAAGGAAGGGGGCAACTAGACAGCATGGGTGGAAGCTGGGGGAGATTCAGGGAGAAGGAGGAGATGCTACTTCACTGAGAAGGTGGTGGAGCCATGGAATGCACTGCCCAGGGGCAGGTGGAAGTAACACAGTGGAGAGGTTCAAGAAGGGGTGGGATAGGTACAGGGGAAGGGTTCTGGAAGCAAAATCCAATACAGTGAAAATATCCGGGACTGGGAAGGGAGAAGCCAGAGAGGGGGCAGCAAGGTCAGCTCCCAGGTTGGGGGCTGAACAAATGAGCAGACACGAAAGACTGTTAAGCCTATTCTGCTGGCATTTTAGTATGTTAGTATGAAAATCATAACTGGGGAATGGTAATGGCCATACCAGGCTCCTCTTAGTTGAGAAGAGATAGTGGGGGAGGAGAGGTTGTTCTGTATGTGAGGGAAGGCATCAGCACTATGGAAGTGCAAGGGAACCTAGAGGTAAAAGAAGGGCTGGCAGTGCTGTGGGTCAGCACTGAGACAAGAGCTGGGGCCACTATTTGTACCGGCTGATGAACGAACCTCCAGCACAAGGGGAGCAGTCTGATAAGGCACTAGGCGAAACCATCACCAGAATGGTGAATAAGGGGGAGATGCTGCTGGCTAGGGCCTTCAATCTGCCTGACGTGGATCTGAGCCATCCAGCTTCAGCTAGAAGCGGGGCCATTCTTTACTACCTGCAGGGGGCGTTTCTCAGGCAGCTGGTCAGCAAACCCACTAGGGATGGGTCAATACTGGACCTAGTGCTTACTAACAGAGACAGTACTGCAGACCTCACAGTGGGCTGTCTCCTGTGGACGAGTGATCACCATGCAGTGAGGTTCAGTGTTAAGACAGGTGCAGTGGCAAACCACACAAGGACGAGGGTCCTGGACTTTAAGAGAGCAGATTGTAAAGACATGAGAGACTGTGTTAGAAGTAACCTAGTAGGGAGGATTGTCAGGGAGGGGTAGAGGAACAGTGTAGAAAATTAAGGGAAGTAAAGGCAACCAGCCTCTGTATGAAGGAAGTGAGCAAACACAGAACAAAAAAAAAAAAAACACTATTATAGTACTCCAGGGAAAAAAAGGATGGCACAGAGGAGGTACACAGAAACACAGAGGGAAGAGAATAGAGAGTGCTCCAGAGGGAAGCAGTAAGGCAGTGAGGGAGTAAAGGTGCAAACAGAGAAAAGGATAGCTAAAGGGGTAACAAAAGGGGAGCAGATTCTCTCACGTAAGTGAGAGGAGGAAGGCATGGGGTGGGATAGTGAGGATAAGGAGGATGGCAGAGGGAGAATCAGGAAAAAGCAGACATCCTGAACAGGTACTTCTGCTCAGTCTTCACAATGGGTGATGGTTAGGGCCACAAAGGAGCAGCAGGAACACGGGGGAGACGCAAGTCCATTTCTGAGGAAACAGTCCTGAAAGGACTTGCAAATCTAAAAGTAGAGAAGGCCACAGGACTGGATGGGATACGCCCAAGGTGCTAGGGGAACTCAGGGAAGGGCTTGCTGTATCCATGATAGCCTTAGTCAGTAACTCACTGGAAACAGGAGTGGTACCAGAGGACTGGAGGAGAGCAGATACAGCCCCGCTCTACAGGCGTGGCAGTACAGAGTTAGGAATTACAGACCAGTCGGTCTCACATCAGTGGTAGAAAATTAATGGAAACCCAGTTAAAAGAAAGGCCAGTGGAATATTGTGAATCCAGTGGGTTTCAAGACCAAAGGCAGCATGGGTTCATGGGGGACTAGGAAAAGAGACCAGAGAATGGCAGTGGACATGGCCTACGTGTATTTTTTTTTTTTTAATTTAATTTATTTTATTTATGAAATGTTTCACCAGGAAGGCACACTGAACAACAAGTTGCTCATTTCCTGGTGTGACCTGGGGGAAGGGGGAAACAGGTAGTGCAAATGATAATACAGGCACAAATAAGTGGAAACACTAGTACGGTAGAAATACAAGATGGTAACTATACAGTAGCAATACATGAAAGTATCTGTACTGAGTAGCAAGATAACAATAACATATTGCAACATACAAGAGGCATCTGTGAAAAACTACAATTAAATGGAAACAGAGTGCCATACAACTGGAAGAGTTACATGGGGTAGTATTGCAGGTAATGATGCAACAAAAGGAGGCAAGAGCTATAAAATTAGTAGCAACTACTAGTGACAGTAGTCCTAGCTAGAGGAGGAGGAGAGGAAGGAAGGGGTTGTTAGGATTGGAGGAAGCAGGTACAATTAGATGAAAGGAAGTTGTGGAGGGCAGAGGAGAGGGTGTGAAAGGAGGAGGAATGGCGGATTTGGTGAGGGAGTTCCAGACTTTGAGAAAGCGATGAGCGCAAGTGGCTTGTCCTGCAGACGTAGAACAATGAGGATCACGAAGATGCAGGAGTTCAAGGATCAGAGGGAGCGAGCAGGAGTGGAGCAAGAAGAGGACAATAGGATGGAAGAATGCCAAGCCAGTATTTTGAAATAAGTTTGGCACAGTGGGAGACTGCAGTAAGAGAGGGTAAGCTAGAGAGTGACAGAGAACACAGCAGTGCGTACTTAAGGGGGAGTCTAGTGCAAAGCGACAGAAGGAGTTGAAAAAGGGCTCCAATCTGCATAGGGTAGATTTGGGAGCAGCACTGTAGACTACATCGCAAGGAGTCAAAGTTAGGGAGAATCATCTTCTGGACAATCACATACCTGGCCATAAGAGGGATGCTATTGTGGTTCATTTATAGGGTGCCTAGCTTGCGGCGCAGTTGTTTTTAGAATTTCATCAATGTGCCCAGAAAGGTTTGACACTCTGTGGCAAGTCCTTTGACACTGTGCCACATAGGAAACTGGTAAAGAAACTGAACAGTGTAGGGGTGAGATCCCAAGTGGTAAAACAGGTAAAAAACTGGTTAATGGCTAGACAACACAGGGGGCGAGAAATGGCACCCATTTTAATGAAAGGAGAGTGATCAGCTGTGTGCCGCAGGACTCAATACTGGGACTGGTCCCATTCACTGTCTTCATTAGGGACATTGCAGAAGAGCTGGAAGGGAAGGTATGCATTTTTGCAGATGATACCAAAATATGTAGTAGGGTGGATACTGAGGAGGGGGTGGTGAGAATGTGCAGGAGCCTTTGAAAACTTGGGAGTGGTCAAGGGTATGGCAGCTGGGGTTCAATGCCAAAAAGCGAACAATCATGCAACCAGGGCATAGAAATCCAGGAGTGGAGTATAAAGAGTGTGTGTTTGGGTGGGGGGGGGCGCTATTGATGGTCACTAAGCAAGAAAGAGACCTTGGGGTTATAATATCTGAGGACCTCAAAGTGATGGGACAGTGTGACAAAGCAGTGGGCAAGGCCAGTGGGATGCTGTGGTGCATAGTGAAAGGCATCACCAGCAACAGGAGGGAAATGTTGTTGCCATAAGTGAGACCCCTGTGTCCAGTTCTAGAGGTCATATCTCAGAAAAGGACAGAGTGGAGACAATCCAGAGGAGGGCAACTAAAATGGTGCAGAGGCTGCAAAAGAAGCCCCAGGAGGAGAGACTGCGGGATCTCAATATGTACAGCCGGGGGACATTTTGAGACCTACAAGTTCCTCCTGAGGATGAACAGCGTACATGATTGAGGTCATTTCAGTTGAGTACTTTCGTACAAGAGGGCTTGCAATGAAGCTGGAAGGGGGGGAAGTTTAAGAGGATGTGAGGAAGTATTTCTTCACTGAAAGAGTGGTGGACACTCGCAACAGTCTGCCAGCAAAGGTATTGGGGGCGAAAACAGTGGGGAGCTTCAAGCATGCAAGAGATAGGCAAATATTGGTAAACAGGCAGGGAGAGACAAGACCAGGTAGGGTCTATGGAGACAGACTGAGCAGGGAACATCTGGGCAAACTGGGCTGGCCAAGCAGTCCTTTTCTGCCAATAAATTCTATGTTTCTGTTTAGTCTTCAATCTTACTACAGGCCCAAACCCTGCTTAGCTACACATGTTTACATGTATAGTTACTGTGTTTCTCATGGTTATAAGAGTGCAATAATAACTGGGGAGCAGTTTTCCCCTATAGGGGAACCCAGTTATAATTCGCTGTTATCACCAGCTAGTTATAACGGTGAACATACAACGGGTTTCCCTTGCTCCACACATGCGTCAGCCACTGTCCCGCTGAATAATTCATCCAAATTTTCACTCGGACTCTGCAAACTACAGTTAAAAAAAACGCTTAAACATCCGCCCAACCTGACCGCAGAAGGTGCTGGAACTGGAAGCACCATAGGGCAGTGGCAGCCATCCTGCCGACATCCCCCAGCAACACCAGGGAAACGACACAAAGGAGCACGATGCCCAGGATCCCGGAGCACTGCCACTGCTGCCACAGCACGCACCCCAACGGCAAGACCCATGAACGGCCGCAGCACGACCCGGCACCACCGGACAGCATTGCGAGTCACCAAAACCACGGACACCCTGATGAGCAGCTGCAGGGCATCATGATGGGGGGAGTTGAGCCACCAGATGTCACAGGGAAGGGACTGAGGCAACAGCACCACACAACAGGGTGGTGGGACAGAATGGAGCAGTCGACCTGTGAGGCGCCATGCATGGCAATGGTTGGGGGGGGGGGGGAGAAGATGCTGGCAAGCAACAGGAAGCGGGCCCCAACAGAATGGAAAACAGGGCACATAGTGCAGCCGCATGGTAGGCAAAGCACCGCGCCCCCCCCGCACACCTGGACTCATACCTGGCCCCCCCCCGCACACCTGGACTCATACCTGGAGGCAAATGTTTACAGCAAGCCCCATCAGGTAGACCCTGCGGCTTCGGGTGCCATAGTGGGAGACGAGGTCCATGATCCACCGTGCACTCTCCCTCCACCGGTGATGGGAGCGCCCCATGACCTGGCCAGACAATGCCTGCTGCAGTTTCACCGCTGTCAGCCTCTGTTCCCCATGCAAGACATCCAGGAACCACCATATGGATGGGTGTGCTGCTCCCAACAGGGCGCTGAATGCCCTGTGCCAACCCTCTATGGCACTGTTGGTGCACGGCATCCCCTCCAGGACTGCAGCATGGCAGTTCCACACAGGGATAGGGGCAGTGGCCACTGCACACTGGCCTGCTCTAGCCAGGTATCCTCAAACAGTCGAGGACAGGGGCCAGTTCTTCTTCATGCTCCCTGAAATACTCCCACCTGCAGAGCTCCTTATACACAGTGCACACATTACCCAGGGGCACAAAGGCGAATGCAGGCAGCATTCTGAGATGCAAGGTGCACACATCAGTGCTGTACCTCTGCGCCAGCTCTCCATGCTGTTGTATCTGCTGCCACATGCACTGGCAGAGGTGGAAGAAACCCCCCTGCACTTCCATCTGGGGTAGCACTGCCTTGACAGCCCTGTGTGCTGTCAGTTCATAGTTGAGGAGCATGCGACAGGGGCCTCCCACTGGGCACAGCTCGCCACCTTCTCAAAGACTGCCATGTATGCAGCTACAGTCTCTTAGTCATCAGGACCTACGTGGTTGGCAACACTGTGGCCCAATCCACCCCATGCAGCGTGTAGAGCTGGATGAACAGTCTTGGCAGCACTTAAATGTGCCATCCCTGAGCCAGGCAGGGCTGCAGGCCAGGAATTCCAGGTTCCTACTAGTACTAAAGAGCAGGAACCTGTATGCAGCAGTCCCCCACCCCAGAGTCATGCAGTAGGAAGGGCTCACCTCCAAGGGTTCATCGGTACTCCTCCGGGATGGACAGGTTGGTGAGTGTTCTGGGGTCAACAGGTGCTCTCCTGCGGTTTCTCCTGACCTGCTGTGCTGAACACTTCAGTAGAGGTACTGGAGGTACGCTACTCCCCACTGTCTCACTGACCCCCGAGCAGCATGCCACTACTATCTGCTGGCTACTCTCAACTGATTCCCATGCCCTCTGCTGCACAGCTGCTTGCACCCGGCATACACCCATGGCAGTGGTGTCTGGCACATGGTTGTATGTGCCAGTCAATGACGGTGTGCCTCCTGCCACTGCGAGCACAGCCACAGCACCCTCCAGCTGCATACTCGCAGCATTTCCAGTATGTACTGTCTCCTCTTGTGCACTCCCTCTGGAACGTGTTCCCTCCTGCCAGCAAGAGCTTGTGGCCCTTGGTACTATCCATGTATTCCGCAGACATTCTATAGTCGGTCCATGACCAGCGGGTGCAGGTGCGCCGGTCTGCTTTGCAGATGCCGGCGGCACACCTGCTGATGCTGTGGTGGGGTGTCACTTCAGTGCCTGTGCGCTCTGCCTGCAATCGGGTTTGCTGCCAGCTTTGTGGTCGTGTCGCTGTAGATGTGTTTGGTTTCTACCATGCTTCCCTTGAACCCAACTGCAGCTGCACAGTGATGCTTTTTTATTTTATATTATAATAGTTGTGATGGGAAAAAACAAAACCACACTCCCCAGCAAATATATAAAATAAAACTTTGGGTGGTGTGTAAAACTCAAACTTTGCATGCGAGGTGTTGAATGCTTAAATAAGCCCCTCGAGCTTTGCTCTTGGGATTCATGCAGCATCCAATAACTCGAGTGTGTATAAAATTCTCGCTTAACACACCATCCCTGTATTATTCTATAATTCACTTGTTCTTTGGGTGAGAGAACTGTGAAGTGCAGCTCAGCAGTTCTGGCGTACAAAGCGCTTCAGAATGCCTTCATAACCATAAAAGACACAGGAACGGTTACCTTTTTGCTGTCATTTTGGAGCACTGTGCTACCAGCACCAGGAGTGAAGAAAGTTGGTAGGAATGAAGCAATGTCGAGTCTGGTGCGCAAGCAGCACAGAGCTCAACATTGTAGAATGAAAAATACTATAGTAACGACAGCGCTATTACTAGGTTACAACAACTATTTTGACCGTTGAACTGTGGTACAACAGCTTTTGGTGCTGTACTGAAATCCATTCACAATAAGGGCTCACCGTATACTATAAGCTTTAACTGTTACGTTATGTCAGCACTATAAGGTAACACTTCAGCTAATGTAGTACTTCGAATAATACTGCCACAAGGGGGAAAATGCTATACTGCAGTTCCTTAAAGAGCACCTTTCTCAAGTACATAAAGATTAAACAGGGGGCTCCCTTACCTCATGGGGGACTCCTCCAGGCTATTTGTGCGTTTTTAAATCCATCCCCAAAAGGAAGGGAAGGGATCGTAATGTGCCTCCGAGGGCATGGCCACACAATCCCGCTCCACTTCCTGACTTGCCGATCTGCCCCAACACTCTGTCGTTTTGAGACAGTTATAGGTCTAGCTTGGGGGCACGCTCCAGCCACTTGAATGGAGTGACTTTTTCAAATGTAATTTCTTGTTTGCATATCAAGTTTTGCCACCTATTGATGCCAGTGTTCATTCCAACAGGTCTGGATTTCATCTTGGTGAAGGTATGGGTGAACTCAGACTACCAGATGCAGATCGGACCAAGACAGTAAAAGGCAGCCCAGATTTCACCCATTTCAATCATCCTAGATGAAAAGCAGACCAGTCAGAATGGAAGGAATAAAACCAGCGAAAACCAGCCCATCTGGTCCAGCTGGAATAGTTGGACCATGCAAGTTGCACCTGGCCCAGATGGTCAGACCAGAACAACTAGGCCATTTTTTATTGTTTTGGTCCAGTCCAGTTCAGGATTTCACCCATCGGGTTGCACCTGGAAACAAGCCTTGGCTCACTGTGCCTATCCCGGTCACCAATATTTTAAATAAATAAAATACTGCAATTCAATCTTTTACAGATTACATACCCCCATGTAGCTGGGTAGTTTGATTCAGATTCCTTTTTTCTTTTTAAAAGTGAAAAAACAGACTGCTCATCATACTGGTATTACTACACCTAAATGTGTTTGTTGACATTATCAATCAACTCCCACTGCATCTATCCCGGGCTTCGGAACACCCCCAACACAGTCTAGCCACTCAAGATGTAGTGGGAAGAGAGAAGACTATTGCATCCCGGTTATTTCACTGTTTGAGGGTGTTCCTGATGTTCAAGGAGTATGCAATAAAAGGTAAATGAAGGAATTGAAGAAAAAACACAAAAAAAACAACAAGGTTGGTCATAATTACACCATTAGCGTGCATTTCAGTTCCACTACGAAAGGAGGCAGATTAAGCAACCAGCTCCATCAAGGAGTTTTAGAGAAGGTAAGCATTTATGAAACTTGGGTTTTCAACTAGAAATAGTAGTATGATACAAAAAGGTCGACAGTGTGGCATTTATTTACATTAGGGGACCTGCTTCCCAATTCAAGTGCGCTCAAGAGAAATATGGCCGCACGTTCGAGCATGCGCATCCCTGTGCCTGCCGACAGCGCTTCACTCCTGAACAGAATAATATTAATAGATAAGTACTCGTTTAAATATTCAAACAGTCTGAGTCAGAATAATAGTAGGAGACACGTACATTGAAACAATCATGTAGGACCTGGCGGGTGTGGGGGGGCGCAGCGCCGCCACAGAAGAAACAACAACTGAATATTTGACACAATAACCTGTGAATATTAAACAGTCCGAGTCAGAATGATTTCACCATCCTGAGATAAACAAATTGACTGCATTTAGTATGGTGCCTGCTTTATTTATGATGCAAAATTAGGTTTTGCAGCCACTAGTCAGATGGCAGATGTGTATGTAGCTGGTGTCAGTTTACCGTAATCCTCAGAATTAGGAAAGACAAGCACTTTCGGTCCCCTAATCCAAATAATCGCCACGCCGACAGCGTCCCTTTAAATATGTGGTCATTGAGGCCATTTTGTGGCAGATGTGACAGTTTATAGTGCTCCTAAAGTTTCCTTACTATGTATGTCTGATGTTGTGAAGACTGAATAGACAGGAGAGAGAATGGTGTAAATCTCAACTGTTTATTAATGAAAGAAATGGATCACCACTAGCACATTTCATAACTGGTTAACCAGCAATTCCTTTCTGAGGGGATAAGTGTGTAAACTGCACCCATCCCCACTACCACCACACCCACTATAAGTACAGTTTAGTAAGAGGTAAGATCACCACCCCTGGCTGCCTACCACAGTGGGTTATCTTATTGCAAACAGAGGTGGCAAACAAAGCAGCACCCCTCCCCGCACCACCCCAATCAGCCTGATCCTAGCAACACAGTCTGTTCCCATGGCTTTGGAAGTGCGAGGAACAGCTGCTCCGGAGTAATGGTGTTTCCCTCAGTCCAGCCATAGGCCCATTTCATGTCCTGGCCAGGACCTGTAATGCTTTTATTTCACAGAGACAGTCCAATTAATGTGTGTGACTCGTGTCAGTTTCAGTTCACTTCTGCTTTCATCAGGAAGCTAAACAGGTTATGGAATGAGCTTTCAGCCAGTCAAAGGGCATTCTAAGTGGAGTTCGGCTAACATTTTGGTGACCTATGCAAAAACTGATTGGCACATTCAAACATGGTTTTTGAAACTGAATCAAGTTCATATCAGAAAATTTGTTGGTTTTGTTTTCATTATTGTATACAATCAAGGAGTATAGGAAATCCACAGAGGGACTAAAAGAAAAATAAATGCAAAAGGAAAAGGGGAAATTGTTTAACCAGGAAAGACACACTAAGCTGAAGCTTGTTTCCAGGTGCAACCTGGGAGCACAAGGAAGTTAAGTGACTTGCTCAGGGTCACACAGTATGCAGTATGCAAGTGGGGGCTGTGGGATTCAAACCCAGGTCTCCAGGTTTGCAGCTCAGAGCCTTAAACCACTACACTATACTACCTCCTACAAAGAGAGGTCTTAAAGCAAAACAAATCTGTATCGCTTCTCCAAGGTCACCAAAAAATGACTATTCTTCAGAGCAATAACGTAGCAAATTCCCAGAGGGCCTGGGTGCAAGGCGATGTTACAGGGCCTCTCCCCAGTTTTAAATAAACATCAAAATTATGATTTGGGCCCTTCAAACCTCGTGGGCCTGGGTGCCACTGCACCACTGTAGCTACGCCCCTGCTTCAGAGTCATACTTCTATCAGCAAAACAAATACTGTTACCCAAATTTACAAAAATATGAAAAGAAGAAGCCTCACAGAAGGTTGAAACTGTGATGGAAATTGAATTTTCATTTTAAAATGGGCTCACTAGAATATTTAGTTGCATTGTCATTTGAAAACCAAACCCATTTCTTTTAAACCGAAAACAATTTCATACCCGAAATAAAGAAAATACAAGTAAAGGTTATCAGAACAAAAATTGTACGGTAAGAAGAGTACACCCCGGAAGTGAAAAGAACATTAGAAATTAAGGGTGGTCGAACCACATTTACAATGTGAGCCCTCTAGTCATAACTTTCACTGGACCATTGGTAATGTGAATGGTGTAGAAATGCTTTCGAAACGGTGTATATTTGTTTACCGTGTATGTATCGGTATATAAATTATGTCATCTGTTCTGGGTGGAGTCTGACAAAGGACATGGCCCAAGTACTCATACCGGATTAACTTAAATTAGGAAATGGGATCCAAAATATATTTCATTGTGTGCAAAAAAAGAAAAAGAAAGAACTTCCTCTCTACAAAGCCACAGGTTTTGAAAATATAAAACTCCACATATGGGCTTTAACGGAAAAAAAAAATACTACATATGTTAGAAAAGAAAGAAAGCAGAATATAAAATAGGCTCACAATATCACCTGGAAAACAACACTTTGATGTTGAGAGTAAAACCTCAATCTCTACAAATCCTTTCACATTCTTTTAAAGGTTAAATGTAAAAAGTAAGCCTTTCTTTTTTTTTTTTCAGACGATTGCATAAGCAGAGAAAAACTAAGGAAGCATGTTTGGCTGTCTTCCTCACAAACAGCCCAACAATACCCTAGAATCTGGTACACAGACAATAAGCCCACTTACTTGCCCAGCTGACTAGCAGAAGACACCCAAATAAACTGCAGTTTCTGAGTTCCATGGCCAGCCTTCACCAGGTGAGAAATTTCCTCCCAAACTTAAGGAACAAGAGAGAAGCCTTTGTAAGAGTCTTAAGCAAAGATGGGCCTCACCCTTTGAGTTTCCAACATTAACTCCACCTCTAGAACAGAGGCCTACCTGGTCAGGTAAAGGCCCACCCACCAAAAGCCATCTATTGACCTAATCTCTACCTCTCATTGGACAAGGGAAATCTCACTCTTGGTTCAGACAGAAGGCAATAGGGAGGTGTCCATCAAAGGATTTCTCCTTGGAGATTGGTGGGTTTGTGTCTGACACTGCAGCAGTTGCCCCTCCTCTCTCTCTCTCTCTCTCTCTTTTTTTCTTTCTCTCCCCCACTTCCAACCAACAAGAGGATTTAAAGAGACAGGACAGAATTTTCAAATGTGGTAAACCTTTTTTTTAAAACAAACTCTGGTCAGAGCCACAGTAGCAGTTAATGCAATAGTAACTGATCTAATGTGTGATTTTGTATTTCTTTGAAACTTGCCTTTCTGGCCAGTGCCCTTTGGGGTGACCATTGCCTCAGTGCTTGCACACTGAGGTTCTTTGTCTTTTAGCTTGTTTTTTGTTTTTATTGGGTTCACCTCAACATAATCCAGATAGACCATTTTAGGGTAGCTGGTTCATTCCACTGGGGTGTCACACTGATGAGTCCCGATAGGGCAATACACACAAAACACATGTCTATCTTCTGTTGGCACCCTTTGCAGACTGTGTGAGAGGCCTTTCAGCACCATGCATTTCTGCTTAAAGTTGAACCAGCATAATATTCTGTGGTGATTTGCATAACAGCCCATGACGCTTTGCATTACGGGGGTATGTGTGATTTTGTATTTCTTTGCTATAATGTTGCTGACTAAAATAGCATTTAATATTTATTAAACCTGGAAAACTGACAGAGGGGCCATGATAGGCTGATGCGGTACCCTAAGAGAACAGTGGAGACCTGAGGGAGGGTCTTATCAGTTGGGCCATAAAATGTACCCCTGGACCTGATCCTGATGCGAAACTGAGTTTTGTTTAATTCAGGATTTTATTTGCAAATTAGTGGCACAGCAATCAGGACTTCTAAGGCTTGATTCTATGCAAAATATTTCCATGGGTTGCTGCCATGCTATTTGTGTGGAGTTGAACACTGCCTGCCCCAGTACTGTACAGGTCCATGTAGATAAACAGAGAGCGTTGGTCTCCTGTGCTCAGTCCCTCACCTTTCACTAACATGAAATACATTACAGTGTGTGAGGAAGCATGCATTGTACCTGCCCCACACTGTCCCTGTGGAGAAACAGTGGTCTTCAGTCTCCAGTGCTGTTAGTCCCTCAACTTTCACCAGCACTAAATGCATGAGTGTGTGTGTGAGGAAGCCTGTACTGTACCTGCCCCATAGAGGGTTTCAATCTCCTGTTCTGTCAGTCCCTCACCTTTCACCAACACTAAATACATCACAGTGTATGGGGAAGCCTGTACTGTACCTGCCCCACACTGTACCTGTTTCTATAGATAAACAGAGGGCTTCAGACTCCAGTGTTGTCAGCCCCTCACCTTTCACCAGCACTAAATGCATCAGTGTGTGTGTGTGTGTGTGGAAGCCTGCACTGTACCAGCCCCACACTGTACCTGTCTCTGTGGAGAAACAGACAGCTTCAGACTCCATTGCTGTCAGTCCCTCACCTCTTACTAGCACCATATACATAATTGTATGCAGACGCCTGCATTGTACCTGTCCCTGTGAATAAACAGAGAGATTCAGTCTCCATTATTGTCAGTCCCTCACCTTTGTTCAGCATTAAATACATCACAGTGTGTGGTACGCCTCCCCTGTACCTGCCCCAAACAATCCCTGTCCCTGTGGTCAAACAGAGGGTTTCAGTCCCCAATGCAGTTTGTCCCTGACCTTTAACCTGCACTAAATACATTACAGTGTGTGGGGAAGCCTGCACTGTACCTGCCTCACACTGTACCTGTCCCTGTGGATAAACAGAGTGCTTCAGTCTCCAGTGCTGTCAGTCCCTCACCTTTCACTAGCACTAGTACATTACAGTAAGGGGAAGTCTGTACTGTACCTGCCCCACACTGTACCTGTCCCTGTGGATAAACAGAGGGCTTCAGTGTCCAGTTCTGTCAATTCCACTGTTTCTGCCCCCCCACTGTACCTATCCTTATAAAAAGAGGCCTTCAGTCTCCAGTGCCCAGTCCCTCAACTTTCACCAGCACTAAATACATCACAGTGTGGGGTACCCTGCATTGTATAAGCCCTCCACTGTACCTGTCCCTGTAGATAGACAGAGAGCTTCAGTCTCCAGTGCTGTCAGTCCCTCACCTTTCACCAACACTAAATACATCACAGTGTGTGGGGAAACCTACACTGTACCTGCACCATACCATACCTGTATATAAACAGAGGGCTTCAGTCTCCAGCGCTGTCAGTCCCCCACCTTTCACCATCGCTAAATGCATCACAGTGTGTGTTGAAGTCTGCACAGTTCTTTTCCCCCATTGTAGCTGTTCCTGCGGATAAGCAGAGGACTTTCGTCCGCAGTGCTGTCAGTCCCTCACCTTTCACCAGCACTAAATACATCACAGTGTTTGTGGAAGCCTGCATTGTACCTGCCCCACACTGTCCCTTTCCCTGTGGATAAACAGAGAGCTTCAGCCTCCGGTACTTTCAGTCCCTCACCAACACTAAATACGTCATAGCATGTTGGGAAGCTTACACTGTACCTGCTCCAAACTGGCTCTGTCCCTGTAGATAAACAGAGGGATTCAATCTCCAGTGCTGTCAGTCTCTCACCTTGCACCAACACTAAAATACATCACAGTGTATGGGGAAGCCTGCACTATACCTGCCCCACACTGTACATGTCCCTATCGATAAACAGAGGGCTCCAGTCTCCAGTGCTGTCGGTCACTCACCTTTCACTTGCACTAATAATCACAGTGTGGGGAAGCCTGCACTTTACCTGGCCTGCACTGTATCTGTCCCTGTGGATAAACAGATGGATTCATCCTCCAGTGCTGTCTGTCCCTCACCTTTCACCCACACTAAATTCATCATAGTGTGGGGAAGCCTGCACTGTCCCTGCCACCTGTCCCAGCAGATAAACAGAGGGCTTCAGTCTCCAGTGTTATCAGTCCCTTACCTTTCACCAACACTAAATACATCATAGTGTATGGGGAAGCCTGTACTGTGCCTGTCCCACACTGTACCTATCCCTGTGGATAAACAGAGGTCATCAGTTTCCAGTGCTGTCAGGCCCTCACCTTTCATCAGCACTAACTACATCACAGTATGGAGAAGCCTGCACAGTACCTGCCCTACACTGTACCTGTCGGAGAGTTACCCCCTCCTTCTTCAGGGGAGGAGAGGGTTCTTTAGGTTGCTCAATACTCCTGTCACTGGATGGCCCTCCTACGACCCAGTCTGATCGCAGGTTCCCAGCAACGCAAGCATAGCACTGCCACAGTTCCAGCTGACCAGCCCTTTTTGTTATTTTTTTGTATCCAAGTTACCGGCCAGCTGACTTTCTAACCTTTTTCTCTCAATTCTGAGATGCTTACTGTCGATAGCCTTTAGTTTATAATCTCATGTAATGCTATAGTGTAACTTGCCTTGAGAACTGAAGACTATAGCATGGCTAGAAACATAGAATTAACTTGCAGATAAGGACCGCTTGGCCCACCTAGTCTGGCCCATTTTTCCCTGTCTATAGTATAAGCACATCGCAGATCCTACTTAATCTCTAGCCCCCCCCCCCACACTCCTACCAAAATTCCTTTGTGCCTATCACAAGCATGTTTGAAGCCCGCCAGTTTTTGCCCCCGCCACATCTGCTGGCAGATTGTTCCAGGTATCCACGACTCTTTCAGTGAAGAAGTACTTCCTCTCATCCCTCCAAAATGTCCCCCCTTCCAGCTTCATTGCATGCCCCCTTGTTCTCGTACATCTTCTTACACCTTCTCCTGTGAAAAATATTCCCTTCATGTACCTTATTCACCTCTGTGAAGTATTATAGGAGTCTATCATTTCCCCTTTCTCCTCTCTTCCAGGGTGTACATATGAGATCCCTCAGTCTCTCCTCATAGGGCTTATGGTGCAGGCCCTGCACAGTTGCCCTCCTCTGGACAGCCTCAACCCAGTCTATGCCCTTCCTGAGATGTGGTCTCCAGAACTGGACACAGTACTCCAGGTGTGATATCACCAATGATCAACAGAGTGGTAACACCCCCTCTCTCCTCCTGCTGGTGATACCCCTCCCTATGCATCCCAGCATCCACTAGTCCAACCAACTGCCTTGCCACATTACCTTGCCACCTTGAGGTCATATGATATGATTACTCCACGGTTCCTTTCTTTTTTTTTTTTAAATTAAAATTTATTGGAGAACTTTTTTCCACAGAAATACATATATTAACAGACAAATAGAAAGTCCATTTCTACTCACTTACACAGTATTAAAACCAAAAACAAAAGAAAGAAGAGGAAAAGGAATAGAGAAGAAAGCAGGAGAGAAAGGAAAGGGGGAGATATGATTAGCAGGTGGGAGAGTGCCTTCAGAAATTTAAGAAAAGAAGAGAGGAGAAGGGAGAGAAACACTTTAACATTATAAGTGTTGTCAATAACTTATTGCTGCTAACAAATATTGAGGTTATCTCAGTTGTTACTAAAGGCCCAGACATACAAAGTCACCCTAATGGTACACATATATGATAAGTACCTAATAAAAAGGACATATCCAGAAATTAATAGTAAAACAAGTCTAAAACACAGAAGTGAGGAGACCTCCTGGCCTCATATAGAAACATAGAAACATAGAAACACAGACTTTGACGGCAGATAAGGACCACTAGGCCCATCTAGTCTGCCCATTTCCCTACCTACAGGATAGGCCGCAGATCCTAGTTAACCAACAGCCTATTTCTTCCTACCCCCCACAAGAATTGCCTTATGTCTGTCCCATGCATTCTTGAATTCTCCCACAGTTTTAGACCCCACAACTTCCTCAGGAAGGCTGTTCCATGCATCCACTACCCTCTCTGTGAAATAATACTTCCTCACATTGCCCCTGAACCGCCCTCCTTCTATCTTTAAATTGTGTCCCCTTGTTCTTGCAAGTCTCTTTTTCTGAAAGATGCTACCCTCTTGGACTTTGTTGATTCCCTTGAGGTACTTGAAAGTTTCTATCATGAACCCTGCGGTACCCCACTAGTAACCCCCCTTTCTTCAGAGTGGACTCCATTTACAATTACCTGCTGTGTCCTGTTGTCCTGTTGTCCAGCCAATGTCCAGCCAAAACTAACATACAAAACAAAACCAAAAAAAAGTGTGTGTTTGGGTTAACTGAACTGAATGAGTAACTGAAAAGTCATCTAGGTGTAAATCTCAGGTGACTGAAAGGACTTAACTGCTGTGAGGTTTAAATTACTTGTAGAAAGATCTGGTAAGTAGGGGGAGTGGCTTAGCTAGAAGGAAGCTACATTTAAAGACTGCCTTAGAAAGATTCTGCTAATAGCTTGGCAGAAGACACCAAGAGAAAGGACTGCTGTGTGACTGAACTTCACTGCTGGGACTATATTGCCCTCCTTCCTTCCCCCTCACCCAAAGCTAGTTCTATTTTTATAGGCACAGGATTTGACTGACAACAGGAACTTCCTGTTTAGGGGCAGGAAGTGAGTGATCACAGAACCACCAAGGACCCACCATCCTAGAAGGACAAGAGTAGCTCTCCGGCCCCCTCTAGCTGCTGGAGGTCTGCCTTTGAACAAGCAAGTGGTCTACTGAGAAATATAGGATATTCTTGTCTCAGAACAGGACAATCAGGAGCTTAAAGGGCACACAGGCAGAAAGTAAGGAGAGAGAGAAAAAACAGACTGAAAGAGTAAGGATTGCAAACAGTTAAGGGGTCAGAAATAAGACATGATTGGAGTGGTGCAGTGCAGTGGCTGTGGAGCAGCAGTCTTCCGGGAGATATTCTGAAGGATGCGGTGTTGTCCCATCTGCAGGCACCTCTCTGGGCTGAGGGAGGAGGTTGCTCATCTCCAGGCTGAGTTGGCCAGGATTTGTGGAGCCTCCTCTTCCATCCAGGGACCACCAGTGCCACTGCCGTTGCCTCAGAGGTTGCCAAGAAAGAGGAGCGTTGGACCACAGTGGGCTCAGGGAGGGTGAGGGTGGTGGAACGGAGGCACATCCTCCAGTTGTACCTCTCCACACTCCTATGCCATTCTGGCAAAGTGTGGTTCCTCTATGGAGGCACCTACAGTGGAGACCAAGGAGGATGCTGGGAACCTCCACAAAGGAGACCCACAGGAGGGTGGCAGGGGACCCTGCAGGGGAAGGAACCAATCTCCTGGTGGGGGACTCCATTGTTAGGAAGGTAGAACTGGGCAAGGCAGGGGAGAAGGAGGTAAGGTGTCTGCCTGGCGCCATGGCTTGGAGGGACAGGGAGCGAATCCTCAGGATTGCCGGAGCAGCTGCACAGGGGAGGGAGCTGGATGTCATTGTCCACCTAGGGACAAATGACCTGGCTAAGAAAGGGATTAGAGAGTGCAGGAAGAGTTTGTGAATTGGGAGGGCCTTAGTCAAGTAGCACGCACGGTAATCCTTCGGAGGTGCTACCCATCTATGGCATAGGAGAGGCTAGGGTATTCCGTACCATGGGATTCAATCAGTGGTCGAAAAACTGGTGTGGAGCTCAGGGATTTGGCTTCATTGGGGACTGGGGGTCCACCTGGAGTGATGCAAGCCTATACTGGCATGATGGGCTGCATCTGTCCGGGAGGGGAACCAGGATCCTAGGTGATAGGTTTAAATGCTTCACTGGCAAGCTTTAAACTGGCCAAGGGGAGGCACTGGAAAGGAGCAGGAAAACTCTAGCCCCCCAAACAATCACGGTAGTAAGTGTGGCAAACACCAACATGGAGGTGTCGTAGGGAGAAGGGCAGGGGTAAATGGAGAAAGTGACAAAGGCAAGAAGGACAGGGATGGGGCAAAAGGGGTAAGGTCATCAGGAAATGGAGGGTAATGAGTACCAATGCCAGTAGTCTGGGCAACAAGCTCCTGAGCTGGTGGCCTTAATGGAAGAGGGATGCCTGGATATCGAGTAGTCACAGAAACATGGTACACAGAGAACCATGATTGGGAAGTTAACATACCAGGGTACATAACCTACAGGAGAGACAGGCAGGGAGAAGAGGAGAGAGTAGCTCTCTCATGTAAAGGAAGGGATAAAAGCAACTGAACAAAAGAGTAAACAGGGAGGAGAGGAGGCACTGTGGGTCACCTTGAGACTGGAAAGGGCACCACAATCCGCACAGGGTTGTGTACAGACCCCATGTCAGGGAGAAGGAATGGACAAGGATATGATGGAAGGCATTCTTAGAATGGCAGAGAAAGGGGAGATACTGTTGATGGGAGACCTGAATATGCCAGATGTAAACTGAGCACATTTGCTGCAGCCACATCCAAGAGCAGGGCCATTCTTGGACGCCTACAGGTGGCAGGCATTAGACAGCTAGTTTCGAACCCACTGTGAGGGAGCAATCTTAGACCTCGACTCAAACGGGGCAGGAGAGGATCTCAGATCTAGAAGTAGGTTGCCATCTGGGGACAAGTGACCATCAAACAGTGTGGTTCACAGTAAACTCAGCTACAGAGTCAAGCTATACAAAGTGAGGGTACTGGACTTTTAGGAGGGCTGACTTGGCAAGATGGGAGAGTGCCTCAGAAAAGCACTAGCAAACAGGCTAGAAGGAGGTGTGAGCAACAATGGGGATTATCAAAACTGCCATCACAGACACAACAAGCCTTTGTGTGAAGCAAATAAACAAATCAAAGCGAAAGAAAAAGCCACTCGGTTCTCAAGAGAGGGCTGTGAAAGTCAGGAAGAAAAAGATAGCATCTCGAAGTATAAGGAAACACAGAAGGAGCAGGACAGAGAGCTGTACCAGTTAAGGCAGAAGGAAGCAGGGAGGGAAGTCAGAATAGCAAAGGCCCAAACTGAGGAAAAGATAGCCAACTCAGTTAAGAAGGGGGATAAAACCTTTTCTAGGTACATCAGCGAGCATAGAAAGACAAAGGGAGGGATAGTGAGGTTGAATAGAATGAACGGTGGGTGGGCAGAGGGGGACAGTGAAAAAGCAGGAATACTGAACAAATATTTCTGCTCAGTATTCACAAAAGAGGAGGGAAGTGCCTAATCCAATTAACAGAAGCACTCTTGATAGGGGGTCGATCCCAGTCCTTTCATAGAAGAAAGGGTTCTGCAAGAACTCCTAAAACTGAAGGTGGACAAGCTAATGGGTCCTGATGGAATTCACCCCAGAATTCTAAAAGAATTAAGGAAGGAACTAGTGAAAACCACTGGCTATCTTTTAATAAATCATGGGAGGATGGGTGGTACCCGAGGACTGGAGGAAGGCGGATGATTCCTTCACAAAAGTGGGACCAAGACAGAGGCAGGAAACCACCGACCTGTCAGTCTGACCCTCTGTGGTAGGGAAAGTGATGGAGTCACTTGAAGGAAAGAATAGTTGAGTACTTAGAGGTCAGTGGAGCACAGGATCCAAGGCAGCATGGGTTCACAGCGGAAGGTCATGTCAGACAAATCTACTAGATTTTTGACTGGGTGACCAAAGTAGTAGACCAGGGAGGGCTGTGGACATGGCCTACCTAGACTTTAGAGGCATTTGACACAGTCCCACACAAAAGATTGATAGTCAAATTAACCAGCCTGGGAGTGGGTCCCAGGGTGGTAGCCTGTGTAAACATTGGCTGGACAACAGGACACAGAAGGTAATTGTAAATGGAGTCCATCGAAGAAAGGGTGGTTACTAGTGGGTACCGTGAGGGTTCAGTATTGGGTCCAGTCCTTTTAATGTCTTCATCAGTGACATTGCAGAGGACTGGAAGAAAAGTATGCCTTTTGCAGATGACACAAAGATCTGCAACAGGGTTGATACACAAGGAGGAGTGGAAAGGATGAAAAGGGACTTGGCAAGGTTGGAGGAATGGTCAGAAGTATGGCAGCTAGGATTCAATGCAAAGAAGTGCAAATAATGCACCTGGGAAACAAGAACCCAGGGGAAGAATACACAATGGGTGGGAGGTAGTAATAAAACAACAAAAAGGAAAGGGACCTGGGGTAATCATATCAGATGACCTTAAGGTTAGCAAGCAATGTGAGAAGGCAGTAGGGAGGGCTGGGGGGATACTGGGATGTATAGGGAGAGGCATCACCAGCAGAAAACAGGAAGTTGTTATCCCTCTGTACAGACAGTTGGTGAGACCCCATCTGGAGTACTGTGTCCAGTTCTGGAGACCCCATCTCTGCAAGGACATAGACAGGATGGAGGCAGTCCAGAGGAGGGCAACTAAAATGGTGCAGGGTCTGCAAGAGAAGCCGTATGAGAGAGACTAAAGGAGCTTAATATGTATACCCTTGAGGAAAGAAGGAGAGGGGACATGATAGAAACTTTTAAGTACCCTCAGTGGAATCAACAAAGTCCAAGAGGTAGCATCTTTCAGAAAAGAGACTTGCAAGAACAAGGGACACAATTTAAAGATAGAAGGAGGCGGTTCAGGGGCAATGTGAGGAAGTATTATTTCAGAGAGGGCAGTGGATGCATGGAACAGCCTTCCTGAGGAGGTTGTGGGGGCCTAAAATCTGGGAGAATTCAAGAATGCATGGGACAGATGATAAGGCAATTCTTGTGGGGGGTAGGAAGAAATAGGCTGTTGGTTAACTAGGATCTGAGGCCATCCTGTAGGAGAAATGGGCAGACTAGATGGGCCTAGTGGTCCTTATCTGCCGTCAAAGTCTATGTTTCTATGTTACCCAGGCTACCATCCTGGGTCCCACTCCCAGGCTGGTTAATTTGACTATTAATCTTTGTGTGGGACTGTGTCAAATGCCTTGCTAAAGTCTAGGTAGGCTGCAGTCCACAGCCCCTCCCTGGTCTACTACTTTGGTCACCCAGTCAAAGAAATCAATTAGATTCGCCTGACATGACCTTCCCGCTGTGAACCCATGCTGGCTTGGGTCCTGTGCCCCACTGGCCTCTAGGTACTGGATTATTCTTTCCTTCAGAAGTGACTCCATCACTTTCCTATCACAGAGGTCAGACTGACAGGTCGGTAGTTTCCTGCCTCTGTCTTGGACCCACTTTGTGAAGGGAATCACATCCGCCTTCCTCCAGTCCTCAGGTACCACACCATCCTCCCATGATTTATTAAAAGAGTAGCCAGTGGTTTACTAGTTCCTCTCTTAATTTTTTAGAATTCTGGGGTGAATTCCATCAGGACCTATTGCTTTGTCCACTTTCAGTTTTAGGAGTTTTGCAGAACCCTTTCTTCTGTGAAAGGACTGGGATTGACCCCTATCAAGAGTGCTTCTGTTAATTGGATTAGGCACTTCCCCCTCCTCTTTTGTGAATACTGAGCAGAAATATTCATTCAGTATTCCTGCTTTTTCACTGTCCCCCTCTGCCCACCCACCGTTCATTCTATTCAGCCTCACTATCCCTCCCTTTGTCTTGTGCTGATGTACCTATAAAAGGTTTTATCCCCCTTCTTAACTGAGTTGGCTATCTTTTCCTCAGTTTGGGCCTTTGCTATTCTGACTTCCTTCCCTGCTTCCTTCTGCCTTAACTGGTACAGCTCTCTGTCCTGCTCCTTCTGTGTTTCCTTATACTTCCAGAATGCTATCTTTTTCTTCCTGACTTTCACAGCCACCTCTTTGAGAACCATAGTGGCTTTTTCTTTCGCTTTGATTTGTTTATTTGCTTCACACAAAGGCTTGTTGCGTCTGTGATGGCAGTTTTGATAATTCCCCATTGTTGCTCCACACCTCCTTCTAGCCTGTTTGCTAGTGCTTTTCTGAGGCACTCTCCCATCTTGCCAAAGTCAGCCCTCCTAAAGTCCAGTACCCTCACTCTTGTATGGCTTGACTCTGTAGCTGAGTTTAACGTGAAGCACACTGTTTGATGGTCACTTGTCCCCAGATGGCAACCCACTTCTAGATATGAGATCCTCTCACTGCCCCTGTTTGAGAGTACGAGGTCTAAGATTGCTCCCTCATGAGTGGGTTCTGAAACTAGCTGCCTAATGCCTGCACCTGTAGGGCATCAGGAATGGCCCTGCTCTTGGATGTGGCTGCAGCAAATGTGCTCCAGTTAACATCTGGCATATTCAGGTCTCCCATCAACAGTATCTCCCCTTTCTCTGCCATTCTAAGAATGCCTTCCATCATATCCTTGTCCATTCCTTCCCCCTGACATAGGGGTCTGTACACAACCCCTGGGCGGATTGTGGTGCCCTTTCCAGTCTCCAAGGTGACCCACAGTGCCTCCTCTCGTCCCTGTTTACTCTTTGGTTCAGTTGCTTTATCCCTTCCTTTACATAGAGAGCTACTCCTCCCTCTCTTCTCCCCTGCCTGTCTCTCCTGTAGGTTATGTACCCTGGTATGTTAACATCCCAATCATGGTTCTCTGTGTACCATGTTTCTGTGACTGCTACGATATCCAGGCATCCCTCTTCCATTAAGGCCATCAGCTCAGGGAGCTTGTTGCCCAGACTATGGGCATTGGTACTCATTACTTTACATTTCTTGATGGCCTTACTCCCTTTTGCCCCATCCCTGTCCTTTCTTGCCTTTGTCACTTTCTCCATTTACCCCGGCCCTTCTCCCTATCGACACCTCTATGTTGGTGTTTGCCGCACTTACTACCGTGATTATTTGGGGGGGCCTAGGATTTTCCTGCTCCTTTCCAGTGCCTCCCCCCTTGGCTAGTTTAAAAGCTTGCCAATGAAGCATGTACACCTATCACCTAGGATTCTGGTTCCCCTCCCGGACAGATGCAGCCCATCATGCCAGTATAGGCTTGTATCACTCCAGGTGGACCCCCAGTCCCCAGTGAAGCTAAATCTCTGAACTCCACACCAGTTTTTCAACCACTGATTGAATCCCATGGTGCGGAACACCCTAGCTTCTCCTATGCCATAGATGGTAGCACCTCCGAGAAGGTTACCGTATGTGTTACTTGACTAAGGCCCTCCCCAATTCCACAAACTCTTCCTGCACTTCTAATCCCTTTTTAGCCAGGTCATTTGTCCCTAGGTGGACAATGACATCCAGCTCCCTCCCCTGTGTAGCTGCTTTGGCAATCCTGAGGATTCGCCTCCCGTCCTCTAAGCCATGGCGCCAGGCAGGCACCTTACCTCCCTCCCTTCCTCCCCAGTTCTACCTTCCAATAATGGAGTCCCCTACCAGGAGTTGTTTCTTCCCTGCAGGGTCCCCTGCCACCCTCCTGTGGGTCTCCTTGTGGAGGTTCCCAGCATCCTCCTTGGTCTCCACTGTGGGTGCCTCCAGAGGAACCACACTTTGCCAGAATGGCATAGGAATTGTGGGAGGTACAATGGGAGGATGCACCTCATCCACCACCCTCACCCTCCCTGAGCCCACTGTGGTCCAACCGCCTCTTTCTTGGCAACCTCTGAGGCAACGGCAGTGGCACTGGTGGTCCCTGGATGGAAGAGGAGGTCCCACAAATCCTGGCCAACTCAGCCTGGAGATGAGCAACCTCCTCCTCAGCCCAGAGAGGTGCCTGCAGATGGGACAACACCGCATCCTCCAGAACATCTCCCGGAAGACTGCTGCTCCACAGCCACTGCACTGCACCACTCCAATCATGTCTTATTTCTGGCCCCTTAACTGTTTGCAATCCTTACTCTTTCCTCTGTTTTTTTCCTCTCTCTCCTTACTTTCTGCCTGTGTGCCCTTTAAGCTCCTGATTGTCCTGTTCTGAGACACGTATATCCTATATTTCACAGTAGACCATTTACTTGCTCAGAGGCAGACCTCCAGCAGCTAGAGGGGGCCGGAGAGCTACTCTTGCCCTTCTAGGATGGTGGGTCCTTGGTGGTTCTGTGATCACTCACTTCCTGCCCCAAACAGGAAGTTCCTGTTGCCAGTCAAATCCTGTGCCTATAAAAATAGAACTAGCTTTGGGTGGAGGGGAGGGAAGGAGGGCAATATAGTCCCAGCAGAGAAGTTCAGTCACACAGCAGTCCTTTCTCCTGGTGTCTTCTGCCGTTATTAGCAGAAACTTTCTAAGGCAGTCTTTAAATGTAGCTTCCTTCTAGCTAAGCCACTCCCTCTACTTACCAGATCTTTCTACAAGTAATTTAAACCTCACAGCAGTTAAGTCCTTTCAGTCACCTGAGATTTACACCTAGATAACTCTCCAGATACCCATTCAGTTCAGTTAACCCGAACACACACTTTTTTTTATGTATGTTAGTTTTTTTTACCCTTAATTGAAGGTCAAATACAAAAGTTCTTCTACTTTAGTCCCAGCAGAGAAGTTCGGTCACACAGCAGTTCTTTCTCCTGGTGTCTTCTGCCAAGTTATATCTCAGTCAGAACATCCAGACTGGACCGGGAGAGTCTTCTCAGAAATATCTGGCAAGCAATTCTAATACAGGTTTCCCCTCCCAGGAGGCCATGAAATGCAAGAATGGTAGCCATCTCCCTTTAAATTTATCTAAAGATAGCCTCAACTTGGCCGTCAGATATTCCATGTCTAGGATCCTGGTGCAGGTATCATACCAAGTAGAGATAGTGGGCTTATCCAGAGTAAGCCATGACAAATTAATAGCCTTGAGGGCTGCTGCCACCAAGATTCCAAACAGATGATGGGAGGATCTGGAAGCCAGAAGAGGGGGAGGCAATCCCAATAACCAGTACTGAGTGGACTCTGGCAGTACTAACTCAAAAATCCTTTCGAAGATAACTTTTACTTCCCTCCAGTACTCCTGTATAACTTTGCATTCCCAGAATATATGGAAATATGTACCAACCAACTGACAGTTTCTCCAGCAAAGGTCGGAGTGATGTAACCCATAATGTTTTGTCACCACAGGTACTCTAAAAAATCTGACAGCTAGCTTCCACCGAAATTCTCGCCAAAAGAGGGACAGTGTGGTGCTTTGAACAGCCTTCCAAATGGAAGTCCAGTCAGATTCTGACAGGGTCACCCCTAGGTCTCTCTGCCACATGTCCTTAACCAGAATTAAGGAGTCGCCCTCGACGCAATTCATCCCCTGTACTAATCTGGAGATCAGGTTTTTTTATTCAGAGACCTAATCAGGGAGGAAAGGATAGATTGCACTGGGTTATTTAAAGGTTCCATACCCAACTCAAGCTCCTTTCCATTTAAGTGGACATAATGTCTTAACTGGAGGTAACGGAAAAAGTCCGTACGTTGGAGATTGAATTCGGCCTTTAACTGCTGGAATGGTTTTACTAGATTCTGATCGAAAAGATGGCCCAGATTAATCAGCCCAGCTCTCGCCCACCACTGAAAACCCGTATCCCACCTGACTGGGCCAAAATCTAAGCAGCTCAATATAGTCGTATATTGGTTAAGCTTTAAGGTAATGCCTAGTTTTGAGTTCATGTCCCTCCAAACCTGGGAAATCACCCTAGTGTAAGGATTCCTAAAGTCAAGCTGGCACAGCCTGGGAATGTCCAAGAAAATGAGGTCTGAAACATTTCCCAGAGGAGACTCAGCCCTCTAAATCTGAACCCACTTCGGTGGGGACTCCTGAGCCATAGTCACCAATGGTTGCAGCTGAGATGCCCAGAAATATTTCTGGACATCAGGTACCCCAAAGCCCATCCCTTTCTTTGGGGGCCACCATGGTCTTCCATCTCACACGGGGCCTCCTCCCAGACCAAAGAAATTTAGAGAGGGTAGAGTTCAGATCTCGCCAAAAATTCCTCAGGGGTCTGAAAGGAATGACACCCATTATAAACAACAGGCAAGGGAGAATATTTATGTGGATGGATTCACCCCTACCCGAGATGGAAAAGGGGAGCTCTCTCCATCTGTTGCAGTTCTCCTGAATCTCCTGAAGTACCCTTAAATGGTCCATAGAATATAAGGCCTTGAATTCCCTAGGGACCCATACCCCCTAAGTATCTGAACCCTGACTTATACCACTTAATTTGTTGCACCTTTGGTAAGCGCTGATCCAGGAACCCCCCCCCAGAGGGAATAGCTCGGATTTGTCTGGATTAACCTTATAACCAGAAAGAGCTCTGAATTCAGAGAGAAAACTGAAAATCCTGGGAACTGCATTTACTGGATCTGATATATAAAACAAGGTATTGTCCGCGTATAATGAGATCTTGACCTCCATCCCCCTAACCCGGAGACCCTGGAAAATATCCGTTTGCTGAATATATGCTGCCAGGGGTTCCAAACTGAGGGCAAATAAGAGAGGAGAGAGGGCAGCCCTGCCTGGTGCCTCGCTCAATCCCAAATTGAGTGGAAATTGTACCGTTCAGCCAGACCTTTGCTCTAGTTTTAGAGTATAAATTAGATATCCAAGTTCGAAATTTCTCACCGAACCCAAAGCCCCCCAAGACCAAGTCCAAATATTACCAATTTAGACGATCGAATGCATTCTCAGCATCTAAAGATAGTATTGCTGAAAGTGGGGAATCTATAGGGAGCTGGGCCATGGAAATAACATTTAACAGCAATCTGATGTTGCCTTGGATGTGCCTCCCGGGTGTAAACCCAGTTTGGTCCGGGTGAACTAGGACGGGGAACACTTTCTGTAAACGTTCGCTGATGATCTCAGTGAAGATTTTTGCATCTTGGTTGAGCAGCGAAATAGGTCGGTACCCAGCACATGAAGTGTGATCTTTCCCCGGTTTGGGCAATACCAAGATAAGGGCCTCTCCCCATGTATCTGGCAAGGCCCCCGGCTCCTGCGCAACATGGCAGACACTAGTGAGCAGCGGGGTTAACACGTCCTGGAACCCTTTGTAAAATTCCGAGGTGAACCCATCAGGGCTGGGAACCTTTCCAGAGCTGAGAGTCTTGTTAGCTGCCACCTCTCCCTCAGTGAAGGGAGCCTCCAAGGAGTCCCTCTGAATATCTGACAAGGCAGGGAGCTCTAGACCTTGTAAAAAATCCGAAATTTTTTCGCCATGCTCTTGTGTTTCTTCCTTCGTGTAGAGTTGTCTATAGAATTCCGCAAACTCTTGTGCAATTTCACCGGGAAGAATCTTATAAGGGAGATTAGGCGGATCTGAACTGACATTAATCACATACCTATCAGCTGCCTGCCTGTGGAGCCTTAGGACAAGCAATTTGCCTGCCCTCTCTTCCCTCTCAAAGTAATGCTGCCTAGTATATCTAAGGGAATTCTCTACCCATCTGTGTAATAAGGAGTTATAGGAATCCCTGGCCTCCCCTAACTTTTTGAGTGTATTATTAGACCCTGTACATTTGTGTGATGCTTCCAGGTCAGCAGTAGATGTGAGAGATTCCTGCATATGAGCCTGATGCAGATTATGCTCATGGGAGGAAAATGCTATCGTGTGCCCTCTCACCACCGCATTTAAGGCATCCCAGAAATACTTGGGCCTAGAAAGCGCCTCTGTATTTTCTTTTAGATAACACTGAATAACCTTTTTAGTAGATTCTATGCACTGTTTATCATTGAGTAGTCCCAGAACAAATCTCCAAAGACCACCCCCCTCCACTGTGTCCCAACGAAGTTGTGCCTTGACCATAGCATTGTCAGAGATCGTAACCGGGAGGGTGGAAATGTCCCTAAATGAATGCAAAGCATTTCTCTGAGTGTAAAATCTGTCCAATCTGGAATACATATTGGAAGCCGGAGGAAAAAAGGTGAAATTTTTCAATGAAGGATTAAACTGCCTCCATGGGTCAATTAACAGAACCTTGAACCTGGGATTTTGGTAGAGCTTCTATCCAAACTGGCATCCTCAACACAATTCCAATCCCCCATTAAGATAACTTGTCCAGGAGAAAGTCTGGCTACTGAATTGAAAAGGGAGCGAAAAAACTCTCCAGAAGGTGGGGTTTGGGTATAAATTCCAATCGAATGTATTGTCCGACCCTTGTAAATGCCGGAAACCGTCAGTTGGTGTCCCGAGCCTGATTTAATTACAGATTGAATCTGAAATGGAAGGCCCCTACGAAATAGGATAGCTACTCCCCCCTTTTTAGATTGTGGGTGCTCGTCAGAGCATACCATATTCACCCAATCCCTGTGCAATTTCATGTGCTCTCCCACGGTCAACCTGGTCTCCTGTAAACAGGCAATGTCACACTTTTCCCTTTTAAATATGGCTAATATCTTTGCACATTTAACAACATTGTTTATTCCTTTAATATTAAGTGAACAAATTGTCAAGTCAGCCATCCCTGTATCCAATTGTATAATCGTAACACCTAATCGTACAAACAGTCGCTCTCCCCAAAGCAAGTAAAGACAGAAAAGAAAGAAAGGATAGAGGGGAAACAGAGCAACAAGTAATACAACCACCATAACACACAATAGGTCTGAAAAAATTGCATGCCCTGCACTAAGATTGCTGGATCTGCCTCCCCAAAGGGAGCGCAACGACAAAGGGTCGTTGTTCATACATGGCTTAACGGCCAAAGCAACCATCCATGCCGATGATACTCAGCTTGGCAGGTGCTTCGATGTGAAATAGGAGGAGAAAAGAATGACACTCCCTAAAGGGAACAACACTCCACTGGGAGTGAAGAGGTTGGGGGTCTCTCCAGAAACCTGGAGAGTCACCAGCCTGTGCCCTCTGTTGGTTTCCTTAAGGAAAAGCTTCCAGGAAGGGCTGGGAAAAAGAACCCTTTAGGTCTCCAGCATTCACCCATTAACAGACATACTTCCTTGATGGAGAATCCAGTGCAGCTCAGATGGCAAGAAAAAAAAAAAGAGGGGGGGGGGCAGGAGAAAAAACAAGGTTAATAATTGATTAGCCTTCATTCTAAAGCGGCGCAAAAAGGAAGCAGGCCAGCCGTCACATGGATGGGAAGGGGCATACGAACATACAAAATTTGCCAGTAGATAAAGGCCTAGAGGTCTATCAAGTCTGCGCGAATGTGCAGCTAGCACCCCTTATTCTGCAGCTGCCCCTCCCTTCCACCCTTCCCCTTCATTAACCCTCCCTCTTGTCCTGTCCCATCCTCGTTTGAGGCAGTCCACTGTTCTACTGCATACCATTTCTGCAGGTAACGCATTCCATCCAGCCACCACCATCTCTGTAAAAAAAAGTGTCTCCTCATCTCCCTCCTGAACCTTCCTCGCTCCAGTCTCATATCATGGCCCCTGGTGGCCCTTCCCTCCCTTAATTTGAACAGCCCCTCTGTACCTGTCTTGTTTATTCCTTTCATGTATTTAAAGGTTTCAATCATGTCACCCCTGTCTCTCCTCTCCTCCAGTGAGTACATGTTCAACTCCTTCAACCTCCTCTCGTATGATAAGTCCCCCAGCCCCTTGATCATCTTTGTTGCCCTGTGCTGCACCCCCTCCAGTAACTTAATGTCCCTCTTCTGATATGGATGCCAGTACTGCACGCAGTACTCAGGTGTGGTCTAACTAATGACCTATACAGTGGCAGAATCACCTCCTCCTTCCTCGAGGATATACCCCTTGCAATACAGCCCAGCATTTTGTTGGCCTTTGCAGCTGCCTTCCTACATTGTGCCGAGTCGTTCATTGACCCTGTAATGAGCACACCCAGATCCTTCTCCTCCTCTGTCTGGGCTAGCTGCACTCCCCCTAGCTGGTAACTCCTCCTTGGGTTCTTCATCCCAAAATGCAGCACCTTGCACTTTTTGGCATTAAACCCCAGTTGCCAGGTGTCTGACCAGGTTTCAAGCTTTGCCAGATCATCCTGCAACCCCTGCCAGCCCTCTAGGTCATCCACCACCGTGCCAACCTTGGTATCATCAGCAAACAGACTGATCTTGCTCTTTATGTCCCATGATACGTCTGCAATGAATATCCCAAACAACACTGGTCACAACACCGAGCCCTGTGGGACACCGCTTGTCACTGCCTTTGGGTGTGAGAGCTCCCCACCCACCACCACCCTCTGTTGCCTTCCCTGCAGCCAGTTTCCTACTTATCTCACCAGTTTTGCACCCGCCCCTGTGCCTACTAACTTCCTTCCCAGCCTTCCTTGTGGCACTGAATCGAATGCCTTACTGAAGTCCAGATACAGGACATCCACTGCATGGCCCCTGTCCAGTTGCCTAGTTACCCAGTCATAGAACTCGACCAGGTTGGTTTGGCAGGATCTGCCACATATGAAGCCATGCTGTCTGCTGTCCTGTAGTCCTTTGGCCTCTAGGAGGGCCACCAGCCTCTTCTTCAGGATAGTCTCCATTAGCTTACCCACGATGGATGTGAGGCTCACTGGTCTGTAGTTTCCGGTTCATCCTTGGGGCCACTCTTGTGGAGGGCACCACATGAGCATCATCCTCCAGTCCTGAGGGTACACACCCGAATGTAGTGAGGCATTAAATAGGTCTGCAAAGACCTCTGCCAGCTCCTTCAGTACCCTGGGGTGGATGCCATCTGGGCCTGGCACCTTGTCCACCCTCAGTGCCTTCAAACCCTCTCGAACTCTGCCCTCCATGATTTTCCCATCTGTCACCACTCCCCCCCCCCGCTTCTGCCATTTCTCCCACCTTGGGTGTCACCTTCCTCTTCTCTTTAGTAAATACTGAGCAGAGTACTCATTTAGTGCTTCCATGTCATTACCCTACTTCCACCCAACCCCATCCTTCCTAATCCTTACTATGTGGTCCTTACAGCTCCTTTTCTCCCTGATGTACTTAAAGAAGTCCTTTTCCCCCTTCTTAATGCCTTGTGCCAGCCTGAGTTCCGTAGACGCTTTGGCTCCCCTTACTGCCTTTGTCACTTCCTTTGATTCTGTCAAGTACTCCTCTCTGTCCTCCCCCCTCCATGTTTTCTTGTACTTTCTAAAGGCAGCTCTTTTCCTCCTTACCTTTTCCATGACCTCCTTGCTCAACCAGCTCAGTTTCTTAGCCCTAGCCTTCTTGCTCTGGGCTTTGCAGCAGGTTTTGGTTGATTCCACTATCCCCAGCTTTATGAGCTCCCACCTCTGGTTAGTATTCATACTAGATTGAATTCTGGCCAGGTACCCTTTTACCACTTCCCCCATCCTCACAAAGTCGACCCTCCTGAAGTCCAGCACTCTTGTGCCAGATTCCACTCCTTCCTTGCCCATATCCAAAGTGAGCCATACTGAGTGGTGGTCGCTCCCTGACAGCGGTTCCTCCACTGTAAGTTCTCTCACAAAGTCCCCATTTGCCAGCACAAGGTCAAGGGTATTCCCTAACCTGGTTGGTTCACTGACCATTTGTAGCAGGAAGCTGTCCTGGAAGACATCCAGCAGTACCTGTTCCCTTCTATTCCGGGTTGTTGGGGTGCTCCAGTCCACTCCTGGCATGTTGAAGTCCCCCACAATCACCACACTACCCTTCTCGCAGGTCCTCCTGATCTGTCCCGCTAGTTCCCTGTCTAACTCCTCTGTCTGAGATGGTGGCCTGTACACCACTCCCATTCTAAGAATCCTATTCTTGGAATCCTGGATTTGCACCCAAAGTGACTCCATACTACCCTCCTCCCCTTCCTCCCTTACACACTTCAGTCCTTCCTTCACATACAGTGCCACCCCCCCTCCTTTCCCAATCACCCTGTCCCTACGAAATAACCTGTACCCTGGCACAGACAGGTCCCAGTCATTATATTGGGTGGCCCATGTTTCCGTGATGGCTGCAATGTCCACCTCTCCCTCTGCCATGAGAACCTGTAACTCTGCAGTTTTCCTCCCAAGGCTCCTAGCACTAAGGGTAACCACCTTCCACCCTTCTCCCTTCCTCCCATCCTGCCCTCCTTTCCTAGCATCACCGATAGTACTTGCCATTTGTCCATTTTCACTGTTATGGGGTGTAAGCTCATATGATTTCCCAACTTGTGGTCTCTGCATATCTCTTCCCCAACTGCCACCCCCGACTCCTAGTTTAAATTCCCAACTTCCTCTATATACTCTTCCATCCTCTGTTTCAACACTTTCTTTCCCTCCTCACTCAAGTGTAGTCTGTCCTTGGCATAGAGGCTACTGTCCTTCCAGGTCCCTCCCCACCCTCCCAACAGCCCATACCCTTTAGCACAACACCAGGTTCTTAGCCATCCGTTAAATTCCTCAATTCTCAGCTTTCTTGTCATGCTTGCCTTTGACACCGGAAGTATCTCGGAAAAAGTTACTGATCTTCCTGCCCCCTCACATAATTGTGCTAGTTCCTCAAACCTCCTCTGGACTATATCTACTGTCTTGTCAGCCAGGTCGTTTGTCCCAAGATGTATAATCAAATGAGGCTTGTCCCTACCCCTTCTAGCATATTTCATAACAGACTGTCCCATCCTTTCCGCTGTCATTCCTGGCATGGCCTCCACCCAAATGCGACTATGCCTCTCCCCCTTGCTACCCCACCTAACTCCTCTTAGTATTGAGTCCCCCAGCACTAAGATTCCACCCCTCTTACTTCTTGCTTGCTTCCATTCATCTCCCTCTCTCATTTCCAGCTCCTCTTCTTCCTCCTGCACATTATTTCCCCCTTTTACCCCTGTTGCAATTCTCCCAGCAGAACTCCCCCCCGCTCCAGTTTGGTCCAGGCATTTATCAATTATTCCTCTAATTTCATCATTTCCCTCCTCCACCTTCTTCCTCTCTAGCAGTGCACAGCTGTTTTCTGAAGACCCTTCACAAATGCCTGCTCCCTTTCTTTTCGTAGTAACCTGTTCTCTCCTTTCCACTCCATGACTTTTATCACTTCTTCGCCTCCCCTCACAAGTCCCTATCTCCTCCTTCCATTTGTCTTTTGTCTCCTGTCCTGGTTTCCCCGGCAATCGTTCTTCCTGGCCTGGGCCCCTTTGTCTCTGCTTCCCTTCTTCTGACCCTCTCCTCACCACTGTTGGCTTAAATCGCCCTCCCTCATCTCCCCTTCTTCCTCCCTCCAGTATTGGGCTAAACCCACCCCCAATCTGCTTTGCCTGTCTTAGTTCCTCCTGCAGACTCTCCATCTCCTTTCTAAGTTTTTCTATGTGGCTGCACACTAAACATCCTCCCACACTCCAGGCAATGTTTAGAAAGATTGGTGCACCGCAGTTGTTGCAGCCTACCACCCTACCCATTGCTGTCGTTGCCCACCAGCGACCCCCCACCCTTCCAGATGCAGGATACCAAACACTCTCCCAAGTCTCCCTTCTCCCCCCTCTATCAGTGCAAAACATTTTCTTTATTTCCCTTACCTCCTTTGCAGCACACATTTAGATATATTGAGCAACTGCTTTTTATATTCCTATCTTTCCCATCTACACTCAAAAAGAGACTTTAAGCAGCCATTGCACAACCTTCTTCAAACTCCTACTCCTCCTTTTCCCAATGCAATATCAATGTGAAGAAGTAATAATGAAAGCTCCTAGATTTGCATTTATTTCCCTTCCGCTGAGAGACCAGTCACCTCTTCACTTGCTGCTGTTCCTGTCCTGGATGTTTGCTTCTGCTATGACAGGTGCAAATCATTTGCCTGTTTGAGGAAGTGATGTCAGAACCCCTAGTATAAAGGAAATAATGGACCAGGGGTGGGTGGGTGAGGGGTTTGGGGGCTGGGACTAACCAAGTCTTCCAGAAACAATCAGGTAGCTGAGGCCTCTGGTCAGACCATTAGCACCCTTCCCCCACTGTGCACTCAAACTTTGCAGCTAGTGAAGCCAGCAACAATGAATCACAATTCTACTCAAAGCCCCCAAAATAGGTTTGCTACCCAAAGAAACAGGACTCCAATTCAAACAGCTTCACCAACAACACATCAAAATAGGCTTGGAATTAGAAGATATTGGTCTCCAATTCAAAGAAACAGACACAGTTAAATTACACCAATTTTGTTTTAAAACAGAACAAATGCAGCCTGCCACGCAGTGAACCAAACAAATTAGCCCACTTATAGCTACCAAAACAGGTTTAAAAATTCCAACAGCCCCAAACAATACCCTGCTAGCCCCTGAGTAGTACGAAAGAAAATAAATAATATTCTACCAAGTAGAATCCACAAAAAACAATGTAAAACAAGAAGCTACTGTACTGTAGATCTGATCCTGTCCCCCTTCTAGTTCCTTCTGCACACCAATTTGAGTTCCTATTCGGGTAAAAAGAAAGGGCTCTTGAGTGGATTATATCGCCCTTGGTCAGAAAAAACCCTGTGAGGCCTCGCACTAGAAAAAAACAAAATGAAAATAGAAAATTGTGTACCCATTCCCCCTTAATAACACTGACCATCTAGTGGGGGCCTAGCGCGACCTGTAACTAGATAGGCCTCTTAAACTCCACACCGACTAGTGGTCTAAAGTGATTATCTAAATCGCAAGGGAGTGACCCTCTCTCCACTCTTTCCATGGAGGAGAACCACAAAGAAAAATCACGAGACAAAATCTACCCCTTTTCCCCCCTCCTCCTGCCCCTTCCCCCAACCCCCAAAGCCAGTAATGAATAGGACTGTCTGTTACTATTCATATCGGGGTGATGGATAATCAAAAAGCCAATAATCCACTAGAATCAATATATTTGTCTTACTTTAAGTTAAATGAGCTACCGCAATACAGATTATAGGATTATTATATTATATTATTATAATATATATATAATATATATATAATATATATATTATATTATATTATTATTACAGATTATATGTATTGTGGTAGCTTCAAATAGCTCTGATTTGGAATCTATCAGCGTCCTTGCAACACCGAGACCAGGTACAGACTAACAGGCACACAAGCTGTCTGTACCTGGTCTCTGTATGTCTCGGCAGCACATAGGCTCCAAACCGGAGCTGTTTAAAAAGCCTGCAGTATGGCAAGTCTATGGAGACAACCCGTCTGCTCCCTGCCTGCCACATCATCACGGAGACAACCGCGGGTGCTTATGGGCACGACGGGGAGGGTGTTGAAACCTAAAATGCCGGCGGGGAGGGCGCAGGATCAACCAGATATGAATCAAAATAATATAATAAACAGTAAGCGCCACATTTAATACTTTTTTTACATCTGCTAATTGGGCCCCGCTTCACATGGAGGTGGGGCTCGATGGGACATGGACATTTCCCTTTAATATGTATAGCCTCAAGGAACAGTTGGGAGAGAGGGGACATGATAGAAACTTTCAAGTACCTCAAGGGAATCAACAAAGTCCAAGAAGGTAGCATCTTTCAGAAAAAAAGATGCACAAGAACAAGGGGGCATGATTTGAAGATAGAGGGGGACTGCTCAGGGGCAATGTGAGGAAGTATTTTTTCACAGAGAGGGTGGTGGGCACATGGAACGGCCTTCCTGAGGAGGTTGTGGGATCAAAACAGTGGGGGAATTCAAGAATGCATGGGACAAACATGAAGCAATTCTAGTGGGGGGTAGGAAGAAGTAGGCTGTTGGTTAACTAGGATCTGCAGCTTATCCAATAGATAGGAAAATGGGCAGACTAGGAGGGCCAAGTGGCCCTAATCTGCTGTCAAAGTCTATATTTCTATGTCCCCTTCCCTTCCAGCTTTTCTGCAAACTCCCTTATAAAAATATTAAAGAGGATTGGTCCCAGTACTGAGCCCAGAGATACCCTGCTAGGTCACTCTCCGATCCCTAGAGTGAGTGCCTTTTACCACCACCCTCTGTTGTGTATCCATCAACCAATTCTGTATCTAGTTTGCCACTTTGGGACTCACCCTTGAACTGCTCAGTTTCCTTATGAGACTCCCATGTGGTATCGTGTCGAAGGCCTTGCTGAAGTCTTTATTTATTTATTTATTTATTTAGCTTTTGTTGACCGGGTAAGTGCACTAGACAAATCCTGCCTATTTTCAGGCATGACCCGGGGGAGGGGGATACAGATGACAACTGACCTTGAACCAGATTAAACTGTTGGTGGTATTTTTAGTGAATGAGGGAAATTTGGCCAGGACACCGGGGAAATTCCCCTACTCTTTTCGATAAGTGCCATGGGATCTTTAACATCCACCTGAACTACCACCAATCCAGGCAGATGGGACCTCGGTTTAACATCTCATCCAAAAGACGGCACCTCAGAAGTGCAGCACCCCTCTCATGCTGTACTACAGTGTCAGTACTGGGATATTAACCCAAGTGCCAGATGTGGGAACTGAACCCACGGCCCTCTGATCTCCCGGCCTCAGAGGCGAGTGTGCTACCTACTGAGCCACTGACACTGACAAATCACAGTCTAAATAGGTGGCATCCACTACCCCACCCTGATCTATTTCCCTGGTCACCCAATCAAAGAAATCAGTTAGGTTCATCTGACATGATCCCCCATGAATCCATGATTGAATAGACAGAGAGGTCTGAGCTGCTGTCCACCAGCAAGACGAGGGGGCACGCCCTGAAGCTGAGATGCCATAAATTCAGGGGTAAGGTTTGGGGGCACTTCTTCTCCCAGAGGGTGGAAAAACTATGGACCAGCCTTCCAGTGTAGACAGTGGCTATGAAGACAGTACAGACCTTTAATGTAAGCCTGGACAACTGTCTGCTTTCCAAGAGAATCACTGGACAGCTAGGGTAATAGACTGAGCAGAGAAATCTCTGTCAATTATTACTTGTCTGCACAACTTATTTATTTTTTTAAATTTTGGTGACTGGGTAAGCCCACTGATCCCCAAAGGTCCCTTTTACAGGGGCAACCCGGGAAATTACATAATACCAGAGACAAATAGTGTTAGTTCAGTATACAGGAATTACAGTAACACAGTTATGGTGACAGGACAAAAACTTAGCAGTCCAAATGGAATACATAGTTAGACCATCAGTGATAACTTAGAGCGAATATTAGCAGTTTGTCATGGAGTTAATCAGTGGTGGAGGAGTAGGACCTGTCTAGTCAGTTATCTCTGGGTCCCCTTGAGGAGCTGGTGCAATTACAGGAGCTGGATACCGATAGGTGGTCCTTAAGCCTAGTGCGGAAGTTATTGATAGTGGGGGCTTCCTGCATCCCAGGAGGGAGCTGGTTCCACAGTGTGGGAGTAGTGAAGGCAAATGACATACCACCTGCCTTAGTTCTAACCCTGGGGACATCAAGGAGAGTACGGCCCGTTGTGCGCAGGAGGCGGTGGTTGGTCTTCAGAGCAATGAGGCCAGGGAGACTGGGGAGGGGGGTCGGGCTGAATAACTTGCAGGCTAAGCAGAGCAGGGGGTATTGGAAATGTACATCCAGTGAGGGCCAGTTTAGAAAGGATAGGGAGTCAAAATGGTGAGCCCTAGGGTTGGCCTGGGAGGCGAACCTTGCCACCTTGTAATAGAGGACCTGGGAGTCTGTTTCTCTCCAGCTTTCCCAGCCCTTGCATGACTGAAGCAGCATAAGTGGGTGTCAGGAGGAGGACACTGGTGGCAACTGAGATTCTGGCTTCGGGTATGAGCTGGTCTTCCAGGAGGTAGAGGGTTCCCAGTTTCCCATGTAAGGTTTTGGTGACTGAGTCCACATACTTCTTCAGGGTGAGGCCCTGGTCCAGGGTTAGGCCAAGGTATTTCAGGGAGGGTACTACTTCTATGCTGTTGCCAGCCACAGTGGTGAGGTGTAGGTGTTGTGTTCTGTCCTGACCAAGGGATCTAGGACCGAACAGCATTGCCTTAGTTTTGGACGTGTTGAGGACCATTCTGTTCACAGTCAACCAGTGCTCCAGTGACTGGAGATCATCTTGGAGTAGAGGGCTAAGGCTTCCCAGATTAGCAGTGGACCGGTAGATAACTGCATCATCCATGAACTGGACAACAGAGCTCACACCACAGTGATATGATAGTTCATTAGTGAACAGGGAGAAGAGGAGGGGGCCGAGTAGCAACCCTTGGGGCACCCCCTCTTTTAGCGGAAGTGGCCCAGAAATGGTGTCATTCCACTTTACCCTCTGCGTCCGGCCGGTCAAGTAACTTTCAAACCACTTCAGAGCATGGCTATCTAGGCCTATGTTGCTCAGCTTAATGAGGAGGAGCTCTTGGTGGACCAGGTTGAAGGCCTTGGAAAGGTCAATGAAGACCGCACCGGTGAGGGTGCCCTTATCCAGGCCACGGAATACATCTGTTGTAAATTTGGTAAGAGCTGTGTCGGTCCCATGGCCGGTTCTGAAGCCATGCTGGGAGGGTGACAGGATTTTATGTGCCTCTAAGTAGTCGCATAGTTGTCCATAGATCAGTTTTATCTGGATTTTTGACAGGATGCAGAGTAAGGAGATTGGTCTATAGTTGCCAGTAGACTCCTGGCAGCTGCTCTTGTGGATCGGGACCACATGGGCCTGTTTCCACTATGTAGGGATGACACCCTCCTTCACTGAGTGGTTGATAAGCCAGGATAGGGGTCTGGCCAGTGCCGGGGTCCCATCCTTCAACAGCTTGGGATGGATCCTGTCGGGTCCACCAGCGCCAGTGGCTTTTAGAGTTTTTAGCTGTGATAGAACCTCTTGAGGCTCGACTAGCCTTAGGTGGAAGGAAGGGCGGTTGAGGTCGGGGGATCCCTAGTGCTGGGGTCAATTGTGAGGGGGATAAGGCAGCCTTGTACTGGTCTAGGTTGGTGACGTAATGGTTTAGGGAGGTGGCAGTTAGCAGGTCCTCATGAATTAGTTGTCCATTGACCTCAATGGGGCCTGGTTCGGACTTGCTGTTTCCCTTCACAATTTCATTGATGTGAGCCCAGAAAAGTCTAGGGTTCCCCAGGTTATTTTTCTGAAGGCACATGATGTACTCTATTTTGGCTTTTTTTATGGCCAATTTGCATTTGTTCCTGAAGGTTTTGTATGTCACGAGGTCTGCCGGTAGTGAGGAATGCTTGAACTTTTTCCATGTCTTATCCCAGTGTGTCATGAGGGCCTATAGTGGAGGTGTTATCCATCTGTAGCAGCTGCCCTTGGCACAAAGTTTTTTCATAGGGGCGTGGAGGTTGGCTGCCACATTTATTGTCCTCTGGAAGAAGGCCACAGACTCGTCCAGGGTAGAGAGACGCTTGATCGGGCTCCAATCTAGGTTGTTTAGATGACTGGAGAATTGTTCGGGTGTGTAGTGGGTGAAATCTCTCATGGCCAGAATATGTGGGGGCACTCTGGGCGCTCTGTTCTTCCAGATACAGAAGATAGGAGAATGATCACTCAAAGCGTCAGCCAGGATACGAGCGGACTGGATATTGCAGGGGTTCGTCACTAGAGCCCAGTCAAGGGTAGAGTGATTCCCTGTTTTGTGGTTCAGTCTGGTGGGTTTGGAGATTACCTGTACAAGGTTTGCATCTTGTATCGGACCCAAAAGGGACTGAGTGGGATCCTGGGCCCAGTTCAGGTTGTAGTCTCCTAGGATGAAGAATTCAGTGGCGATGTGTTTAACTGTATCCTGCAGGATTTCCTCCAAGGATTGAAGGGCGTTCTTGGGAGGCTTGTATACGAACCCTATGGTGAGGTGTTTGCAGAGGTCTAGGGTGATGTGGATGAAGATTGATTCACTGTACATGCTGGCATCATGTTGCAGGATAACCTTGGTTGAATTGAGGGTATCTTTTACATAAATGAATACCCCTTTCCCCTCTTTTGTTTGTCCTGTCTTTCCGGCAGGAGTGGTACCCAAGGGCTGTAACCTCTTGTGGGAGGACATGGGGTTTGAGCCAGGTTTCTGACACCACCAGTACATTGGGCTTATAAAGGTCCAGCCATGCTTGCACTTCATGCATCTTAGGTCGTAGGCTGCACGTGTTCATGTGCATGATCCGCAGGCCCTTTGAGGACACTCATTGAGGGTCTTGTAGGGAGGATATCAGGAGATTGCAAGACATGGGGCCTGGGTTCAGTTGAATATCACCTGCCATGAGCAGGAGGACTCCAAAGAGGCATAGTGAGGTGGGGTTAAGGAGCGAGATGAGACCTCTTGGGAGCGACCTCATTGCTTGGAGGGTGATAGAGTACCATGCGCCTTTCTTGGTAAGCTCGACGGTCGACAATGAGGATTGAAGATCACTTTGGTAGGGGGTTAGGTTACAGTAGTATGGGTGGGTGAAGGGCCATTTGGGTACATATGGGTTAGGGTCCCCTGCGCCAATGAGCCTATCCACCCAGAGGAGTGACAGCATATACATAATGGCCAGAAGTAGACCTCTGTTGGGCAGGCATTGCCAGGGTGCCCCAGGCTTCATAGGCATGTCCTTGAGTAATGGGGACCCTAGGGTTACAGTGGTAGGAATTGTGGGTCTCCTCATTTGGTTGACTTGGACCACCTTAGTTTGAGGGACCAGAATTACTGAGTTATTCCCTATGTGCCCCTTTTGGGTATTATTCAAATGTAAACAGTACAAGACACATTAGGATAAATACCATCTAACTAGCAGCTAGGCTTCTACGTATCTCTGAACTCAGAGTAGGTCATTTACACAGTAGGTTTAGGCTCAAATATAAACAGTAGCAAGACATTTTAGGATAAATACCGTCTGACTAGCATCTAGGCTTCTACTTATCTCTGAACTCAGAGTACGTCATTTACACAGTAGGCTTATGACATGGGAACCCGTACTATACTGTTCACCATCTGCTAGTTGTCATCTCTCTGACGCAAGAGTAAATCAATTACACCATTGGCTTCGGGCATTAGAACCAGTTAGTTACCATTCCCTATCTACTCGTAGACCGTTTCAAGGAGGTACAATGCAGTTCAAAAACAGTTCCCATTTAGGTGATTGTGTTTTCTATAGGTGGACAGTTTTAACAGACACTTTTTGAGTCAGAATGTCAGCTGAGAAGCCGACTAACGTCAGACCCAATTGGCCCCAGTCAGAAGGTGGGCGTGGTTACCAGGCATTTAATGGGACGAGGGAACGGGGTGGGCAGGGGGGCCAAAAATGTTCCAGGAATTAAATCAGCAGCTTCTGCTGCTACTCAGCCCTCTTAACTGCAGATGCCCCCCAAAAATGTCCCGAATTCATTGGGGGGGACCACCCTGCTTTCGCAAGATTTCTGGCGCCTCAGCCCAGTGGTCCTCTGATTCTGTTCTGATCGCTGCAAGGACAGCGACTAGCAGGAGCCGCCCGCTCCTCCCCAGAAGAAACAATGTGGTCCCAGACGAGATGCAGTTGATCTATTTATCCCTGCTTATGAAGTGTGTGTGTGTGTGTGTGTCGGGGCACAGATATAGAGGATTGTGTATGAGCAGTCATACATAACAAGGCTGTGACTGAATCGAAAGGTTTCCTTGGTAACAGGAGACCTCGAGAGTGCAGCTCGAGAGGTCTTCTGTTACCATGGAAACTGGAAATAAAGAGAGTCCAAACAGGAATGTCTCTAAGTGGAAATACAGAATACAGTTAAACTGTCTCTAAACCTACCCCTTCCATGATGTCACCTAGCTCCTCCCTGTAAAATATAAAAATGAATACATACAGGATGTCCCATCACTCAGGAGGTATATTAAATAAGGTGACATCAGCAAAAACTTATTTCCCCATATGACCCTTTGATCTTGAGTCTTTCCTTTGATCTAGTGTGTTTTTCTGCTGTTTGAAAGACATCACAGAACTTTTACAACTCTGCAATTTTCTCACCTAGCTGCAACATAGGTTTTCAGCACCAGTTGAAATTAACTGCCCTTCCTGAGGATGTAATAAAATTGATATTTTAGTTCCTGGCTTCAGGCAACACAGATCCTAAACAAGCCTATAAAATGCAAGCTCTTGGGAGTTAATCACATACAGAGATCTGCTGTTCAACATATCCTGTCCTTTGAACTGAAACCTGGGGGGGGGGTGTCATCCCAGGAGCACAGGATGTCTCAAGAGAGACACTCAATAACACCTTTTTATATTACAACATCATAGAGAAATCAGAACCAGCTGCCCAAGTGTCACAGGTAGCTTGTATTTTTTTTAAGTATTTCACCCCCCCCCGATATGCAGCCACCTGGAGTTGAGAATCCTTTAGTAGGGGATGCGGTGGGCATAGCCCTTGCATAAAAAAAAAATCATAGTCCTTGGGCACCCGCTTGCCATTCGCCGCGAGTGTACATCTCCAAAATTAATTTTCAATGATGTACACTTGCCCAAATGGTGATCGATATTTCTTCCCCCCACCCCAGTATTATTGCTCTGGCCATTTTGCTCCTTCACCCCCAGGCTACAACTGTATGAGTAGTTTCCCCCCTGCCTGTCATAACTCGATTTTATCTACTGCATGTATCTGTTGTACTGTTTTCCTTCAGTGATTATGATTATGCTTCTTTGACATACTGCATTGCTATATTTGACATACTGCATTGCTGTACGTGACTTCTATTATTGTAATGTAATGTAATGTTATTACCAGTATTTAGTTTTTCCACTTCTTGATCTAGCTCCACTTCCCCCATCCCCCAAGCTGCATCTGGAAATGAACTGTTAGCAGCTCAGTATGTCTTTGTGGTGAAACTTTTGAGATAAATAAATAAACAAATAAATAAATACATAAATATCCTGTAGTGGGCTCGAGATCCATAACAAAACTCGTCCATGGCAGAGCCCTTGTCATCCAGGCAAGTGTAGAGCTGAAAGAGATGGGAGATGCTCCGGGTTACTTGACAGCTTGAGTAATGAGGGAAGAGGGGGCATAGAGTGCAGATAATCCCTGCTGTGGAGCTGCCCACTGCTGGCACAATTACACAGTGGAAAGGTATGTACCGCGATACAGTTGCCATTTGTCTTATCATAATTATTGTGCCGATGTGGTTTAAGGTCATTTCCCCAAATAAAGGCTACAATTAAATCAAAGAAATACAGTGTCAAACTTATTCTATATTTTTGAATATGAATTATTAGCCTGCTATAGCGTATACTTTATATACGCTTTCTTTTAACAATTATTCTTTCTCACAGTTTGTGATTTATTGGCTAAGAAGTGTGGCTAATACTGCGAAAAAAACAGCAACTAATTGTCATCACACTTTACAATCTTCAGCTTCTGTATGACTATATGACAAAGGCAGTGCTGTCAAACCTCACTAAGAGTGAGACTCACTTCTTAGACAACTTTGTCTCACTCATAACTTATGAATAAGGACCACTACAGACTCCTTGGCTTAAACAAAACATGACTTTGCCTCCTACCAAATTGGGGGGGGGGGGTCACCTGGTAATTGTCAATAGCTTGATTCTTGCTGCCGGTCTCGTACAGAACAATGTGTGGACTGGCACTGACCAGATGGATGCCTCCACTGGGGCTCTGCCCTACTCCCCCAGGCAGATTCTTGATAGTATTCGAGTTGATGAGTAGTGACCCATTGACTATAGGAGGGTGCCATCTAGAAATGATGGTCACCATGGCAAGTAATGCATGCACTACCTTCAGACTCATTTTATGTCCCCTACACAATTCACAAAGCCTGTGCACACTGTCATCCTGGCTGCAGTCAGAGACTCCAGTGTTGTTGTAGACAGGGGGGGGTCAAGTGGTGGTCTGAGTCTCACTGGACTGTGGACTTGGGCTCGTGTTATGGCCCCATCCCATGCTACATCCCAGGGCAGGGGGGAGAGAATATAATTAAAAATTCATTGTGGTGGTGTGAGTCACTGTCAGGCTGTCAGCGCTGGTCTGGGTCCCACTCCCATCTCATCTTGCCACTTCCACACATGCTGCTGCATCCCAGGCCAGCCACCCTCAGTCACAGTCACGCACAGAGATTCAGGAGAGCGAGAGGGTAGGGTAAGGGCCAAGGGGTGGGGTGGGGGGTCTCTCACTCTTTTGTCCTGGCTGCAGAGACAGTGCTCCTAAAAATATGACATGACTCTTGCAAGGTCTTATACCTGTAAAATCTGCATTGTGCCAAAAGATTTGTCTGCAGGTTGCTAGATGCAATACTATGCATGATCTTTTTGGTTCAGTTTAAATTCAGATTTACAACAAAAGTTATGGTACACTTGTGTGTCTTTTCTGTATGGTGTGCAGTTGTATTTGTTAAATTTAGATGATCTGTGTTATTTGACTTACTGATGCACGGGGGGGCACTGGCAAGTTCACCTAGGGGCGCCATAAGCAGTGTCAGTGGCTCAGTAGGTAGCACACTCGTCTCTGAGGCTGGGAGATCAGAGGACTGTGGGTTCAGTTCCCACATCAGGCACTTGGGTTAATATCCCAGTACTCACACTGTAGTGCAGCATGAGAGGGGTGCTGCACTTCTGAGGTGCCGTCTTTCTGATGAGACATTAAACTGAGGTCCCATCTGCCTGGATTGGTGGTAGTTCACATGGATGTTAAAGATCCCATGGCACTTATCGGAAAGAGTAGGGGAAATTTTTATTGAAGAACAAAAATGAAATACAAGCAATAGAAATACAAAAAAAAAAAAGCAACAAAGCAGGTCAGGAAGACAATAAAGTAGAAAACAAAAATATAAGGTTAGGAACATATGAACAATATAACAATCATACAAAAAACAATAAAACACCAGTGGAATTAACCCACGCACCCAACATGGCACCATAAATGACTACCAACAGCAGACCCTAGTGTACGATACTCATATCATATAAAGCATCCAAATCATTCTGAATATGGAAAAAAACATCTTGCATCAGAACAGTTTTAGCTTGGAGACTGCGTAAACATCTAGCATGCCATATGGCCCATTTAAGACAAGCCAATATTACAAAGGCTGTGCCTTGATGCCATTTATGCCATTCAGCAGGAATTTGTCCCAAAATTAAAATATCATACGTCATAAACTGAAACAAAGGTTCACCCCACATAACAGCCAAGGTAGACCAGAAGCCCTGTATCTGAAAACAATCAAAATACAAATGATGCATAGTTTCTAGACACCCTGTACAAGACAAGTCAGAGCAATATCTGTCACCTAACTGTTTATGCTTTTGATTATTTCGAACATTAAGCTTCTGATGTCCACAAAGCCAAACAACATCTTGCATTTTTTGGGGGATTCTAGGTTCAATCATGCTGGCCAACAACAAGTCAGTATTTACTGAGGTAGGGACCAGAAATAAAGGATCTTCAAAAAAAACAAGATTCCATTATATGTGTATAAAATACTTTTTTCTTATGTGACAGAAACCAAAGAAGTTCAATTTTTCATAATCAAATATATTTTAAAGTGATTTGAACATATTCCGGCAGCAATTTTTTCGACCGATGCCATTTACCCCTAACCCAGACCGTAAGAAATTCAGTGCCCCATAAACTCATACATAACGGTCCCATACCATCAGTATCCAGTAACACCGGACATATGGTACTATAAAAAAAATTCCCCCCCAAAAATACTAAAGGCTGTGTCATATGAAGACCCCCTGACTTCCAAGCCCTGTATGTATGCACCCGTTTAACAGGATTTAGGCGACTCCCCCAAAGAAAGGAAAAAAAAAAAGACCCATAATCTTAGCATGCATACTAAAAGGAAGGGGAAATATATGCGAGACATATAAAAAAATTGGAAGAATATATGAACGTGAAAGAAACATTGTTTTCTTCCTAGTCATTTTCCAAGATTGCCACTTAGCCACTTTGTGTTGAGCAATATCAAAGACCATATCCCAATTACATTGGGAGGCTGTAGAAGTGCCATAATAGAAACCCAATAATTTCACATTACCCTGTACTATCAGGATATCAAAAGAATCTGAAATTAAAGTAGAACCCAAAGCTAATATCCTGCTTTTCAAATAATTAATCTGTATACCAGTAACAGACTGTAATTCCTGAAAGACCTGAAGAACTCGCATACTAGACTTTAAATCAGCTACAGTAAATATACAATCATCAGCATACGCTGAAACTTTGTGAAATACACCACCTGTTACCAAAGAAATAGGCACCACCTGAGAGTCAGCATGTATATAACGTAAAATAGGATCAAGTCTAAAACAAAACAACAGAGGACTTAAGGGACACCCCTGCCACACTCCAACATTAAGTCGAACGGGGACACCCATATATCCATTTACCAAGGGAGTAATCAATGACCCAGAATACAGAACAACTAATATAGCAATAAAGTGTGCAGGTATACCATAATACTTTAAAACTGCCCAAATATACTCATGACGAATCGCATCAAATGCAGTTTGTTGATCAAGGGATAAAAGATAACCAGACAAGGACTGAGACAAACCAAGTTCAATCAATTCATGTAAATAAGTTAAATTATGAATAATATTTCAACCAGGAACAGCACATGACTGTGTTGCAATAAGTAGGTGACCTGCCACTTTAGCAAGTCTAGAAGTCAGGATCAAGGCCAAAATCTTATAGTCAGAGGTCAAAAGACTAATAGATCTCCAGTTCAATAACTGCTGTGAATCCCCTTTATTTTTATAATGAAAAACCATAATACCATTACACATACTAGGAGTTAACTTTTGTTCCAACCAAATTGTCTGAAAAAGAACATGTAACCAAGGTATCACAGTATCAGAAAAATTTTATAAAATTCATTAGGAATACCATCTATGCCTGGAGTAGTCCGAGTAGATAATTTAGTAATAGCAAATGAAATTTCTATAGTGACAGGAGACACCAAAGTTTCTTGATCCACAATTGAAAGGGAAGGAATATCTAAATTATGAAAAAAGAAACTAGGTGTAGCTGGGGGTACTTCCTGAAATTTAGAAGTAACAAAGGCTTGTACAACACCACAAATACCTCTCACATCATGTACTTGATTACAATCACCATCCAGTAAGACAGACATGCCAAGTCGTTCCGTAGAGTGTGGAAAAGCATATGGATTGGCTTGCTGTTTGGAACCAGAGACCAAATACTTTTGCTGGACAAAACTCTTATCTTCCCTAGACTTTAAAAAGGCACACATTTTCAATTTAATATCTTGAAGTTTGGATAAAGTAGAATCATCCGAAACTGACACCTGACCCAGAAGCTTAATGTATTGGGCCCTATACCCTAAATAGTCCAAATACTGACTTCTAGCTTGATGCTTAGAAACCTGTATAAATAATAATGTTAAGTCTAACTTAACATTTTCCCACCATTCAAGTGGACTATCATAAACAAAACAAAGATCAGCATGTGCAGCAACTAAGTCATGGACCTGGCCTACAGTAATAGCATCATATAATAGGTTCACATTTAGTTTACAATAAGCACAGCCCATAGGAAGTTGTTGGTACGAGCCCAGTCGTAGTAGCACTACCAAATGATCCGATGTTTCCAGGGGAAGAAGAGCAACCTCAGAACAAGTAATTCTACAAGATAAAAACCAAAAATCTATGCGGGTAGATAGATTTCCCTTAAAAAAGGTGTGTGATGGGGTGATATGTAATATATCATGAACATCAACCAGATTGTGACATGTAAGCACCTCTAGAAGAGTGTTAGTATCACAAAAAACTTTCTTGGTCTTTCTACCCCAATCCCAGGGACCCAAGCCACAATTAAAATCACCACTCCACAAGATCAGTTTGGACATATGGAGATATGGGGAAATTTTGCGAAACAAAGCTGTCCCGTCTGCCTTTTGTTGAAGTGCATAGACATTAATCAAGCGATATGCACAATTTGAATAGACAAAATCCACCAACAGAGCTCTTCCCGGAAAGATATCAAATACTTTCAATATCTTAATTTCAAGATCTGCAAATAAAATTCCTACCCCCATCACAAACATCCTCACCCATGGACCATAAAGAAATACCTCATCTCCAATCTTTTTCAGCTGCTTTAAGTTGTAACAAAGAATGTAACCTAGTGTCTTGTAGTAATAAAATATTACCCCGACGTTCCCATAAACTAGCAAAAGTTACTTGCCTTTTACGAGAGCTTTTAATGCTATTAACATTAATAGTCAGGAAAGTCACTCCATTATCCATAGAAAATGATATTTAAGGAGATGGAATAAAAAGAGGAAAAAAGTAAACAATTTATGTCACCTAAGACACATCATTTCCTCTTTTTCCACTTTTTTCGCTTCGGTTTATCACAGACACCAATGTCTAAACTTGTGTCTGCATGGGAAGAGGCCACTGAAGAAATGTCCGATGCTAAACCATCATCTTCCTCTTCATGATCCTGTAATGGCGTATAGGCATTGTGCAAAGGAAGGGGGTCAGGATCAATAGTAGGATCTACTGAAACCTTATGGGCCTTAGAACAAGTTATTCTATGAAAGAAGGCCTCCTACTGTATGTTTGGAGGAGGCATACTTGTAAGGGCCATGGAAGTAGAAGGGCATGAAGAAGAGGCATGAGCCACATCACCTATACAAGAATCTTCTTCTGGTAACTCAGTAGAAGTCACAGGAGTATCTAGAGCCAAAGCCGATTCTACTTCCATCACAGGTAGAACTTTAGTAGAAGGAACCAAATTAGAGGTAGAAGGGATTTCTAAAGGAACCAAAGATTTTGAAGGGGGGGAGCAAAGGAGAAGGCTGGGGATGGTGCAAGGCCTGAAATGTCTGGCTCTCCTTCTGAGCTGTTGCTACATAGTTGTCTTGCTCTGCCCTAATAGCTGGATCCACACAATTATGTGAAGCCCATGAACAGAGTCTAAAAGTATGACCCACTTCATCACAGAGATTACACCTAGAAGAATTCCTGCAATGTGCACCAATATGTCCTAGATCACCACATAGGCCACACTTTTGTCGATCACAAACATTACTAAGATGACCCAAGGTCCCACATTTATAACAGGCCCGAGGCTGACCCGGGTAGAAAATTACCCCCCTGTCCCTCCCCAGGAAAAAACAATTTGGTAAATGCTGGGTTAAGCTATTTTCCATCCTTAAATCTACCAAAAATTTCTATTCCCCAGTCCATAAACATTCATCATCCAGGATAGGTTCCGGCTGTCCTTTTACTACACAATGCTGTTGCAACCAATATGTAATGTCAGCAACATTTATACCTTCATTTCAAAACATTACTGTAATTTTCTTAGTTACAGGTTTAGTCAAAAGTATGGCCATAAAGGAACTCCATAATGGAGTATGTTTTAGGAGCTGAAACTGTTTCCAAAATCTATCCAACCCAGAAAGGGTCTTAAAACTGATGTCAAAGACAGAATCTTCAGGCATATGAATTAGAGCATAAATCTCATAGGCGTAGAATTTCATGCTCCCCTTCAAAAGGTCTAGACCAACAAATTGTCTATTAGGAACTTCAGACACAGGACCCTTAAACTTCAGGCGCACCACATTACGCCGTGCTGCTGATTCGGAGGAAAGACCAAAAGTAGCAGGAAAAAGTTTCTCTTTAATGCCTGTATGCCATACAGAAGGCACAGCAGCTGATGCAGGCACAGGCTCCACTAGGAATGCTGCAGGACTTTCTGAGGACACATCTTGAACAGTAGACTGTAAAGACTTGGGGGGGGGGGTTCAATGAAGAAGATTCTCCTTCTAAACATTTTATTTCATCCAAAAGAGATGTAGAAAGAGGCACAGTAGTGGATGGGATATGTGCTGCAGGGGAACCTTGACCCAAAGGGAGAGAGGCAGAAGATATAGCTGCCTGCTCAGAATCCACACTAATTTCAACAGGGGAAGAAGGTACTAGGTTTGGATCCCACCTTGCACCATTAGGGGACCTAACCCATCCTGCCACTTCCAAAGCCTGAGAAACCCATGCTTCAGGAGCTATAACAGCAATATTAGAAAGGGTTTTGTCCAGAGAAGTCAGAGAGGAAAGAATCAGACTGCTGACAATCAGCAGAGAAGTCAAAGGCAAGCGTAGAGACAGCACACTGCTGTGCAGAGTCAGAGTCAGACATAATAGAATCCAATATAAGAGGCTGAGAGGAAATAGAAACATCTGCAGACTGGGAGCAGAAAACAGAACTAGGGGATACTTGCAAAGCGCTACTTGGTGTAACCGACTCCCACATCAGAGTACTGGAACCAATAGCACTTACAGAGTTCTCTGAAAGAGCTAGCGGGGAAAAATCCTCAGCAGAATCCACCGGCTGAACCTTAGCAGAGGTTCCAGCCACATCAACCTGCATACCATCGTCACAATGAGTAAGGAGCACCACTTCCTCTTCCTGTGCATCACCAGTAGCGTTCCGTGCAGATTCTAAATCCTGCAATAGGCGGTTCTGTACCTCCAGGTACCGAGTTTCTTCCAAGGCCAACTGCCTGCGAATGCTGTCCTGTGCAGAATCATTCACTGAAGCCAACATAACATCAGAAACCAAGGTAGAAGATGCAGTGACACAAGCCTGATCCATCAGAACGAAAGTACTCCCCTGTACAGGTACATCCAAAGACATTTCGATCACTGGGGAGAAAAGGAAGGCCGAGGAGGTGATCGGCACCTCAGCCTTCCACACGTCTGCACTCCTCAATGCCCAAGCAAACTCTACAGTAGTTTGCACAGCGTCACAGCAGCCACCTCCAATGGAGTAGGGGAATTTCCCCGGTGTCCTGGCCAAATTTCCCTCATTCACAAAAAATATCGCCAACAGCTTAATCTGGTTCAAGGTCAGTTGGCATTCATCTGTATTCCCCTCCCCCGGGTCGTGTCCGAAAACAGGCAGGTTTTGTTTAGTGTACTTACTCGGTCAACAAAAGCTAAATAAAATAAATAAATAAATACCCTAAGGCCGACCCTGCCTCCCCTGTCTAGTACTACAGCTATTTCTGGAGACTGCACCTCAAAAAGGACATAAAAAGAGTGAAGACAGTCCAGAGGAGGGTAAATAAAATGGTGCAGGTTTTGCATGGGAAGCCCTGCAAGGAGAGCCTGATGGATCTCAGCATGTACACCCTAGAAGAGAGGAGAGAGAGAGAGAGAGAGAGAGAGAGAGAGATGACATGACTGAGACCTACAATTACCTCACAGGAGTGAACAGGGTGCAGGTGGGGAGTCTCTTTCAAAGGATGGCGAGCACTAGGCCAAGTGAGCATGCAACGAAGCTGGAGGAGGGTGAGTTCAGGAGAGATGTGAGGAAATATTTCTTCACTGAAATGTTGGTTGATGCCTGGAACAGACTGATAGTAGAAGTGGTGGAGTCTAGAATGGTGGGGTGCTTCTAGCATGCATGGGTACTATATAAATATAAGTGTACATTAGAAAGGAGGCAGGGAGTGGGAAGGGTTGGCAGAGACCAAATAGGGGTCTGTTGAGGTATAATAGGAAGGGATACCTTGGTCAGATTAGGTGGTCCAAGTGGTTCTTTTCTGCTAACAAATTCTGCATTTCCATGTTTTTATGAACCCCAAAGAGCTTTATAATCCATGAACAGTTAGTAGCAGCCTTCGAGGAAATGAAAAGAATTTGGTTTATACAATAGAATCATAGAAATGTGTTGGCAGAAAAGGACACTTTGGCCCATCAGGTCAGCCCTTTACCCTCCTCACCTGCCCTCCTTGTCCAGTGATGTCCCCCTTCGCACCCGGTCAACCCCTTGTGTCTGTCCCATGCCCTTTTGAATCCATCCACTATTTCTACCCTCATCACCTCTTCTGGTAGACCGTTCCAGGGATCCGCCACCCTCTCAGTGAAGTAACATCCCCTGATGTTGACCCAAACCTTCCTCCTTGTAATCGTAGACTATGACCCCTAGTTCTAGCACCTACTTTCCTTGTGAATAAGCTCCCCCCTACCTTATTAATCCCCTTCACGTACTTAAACATTTCTATCATGTCCCCCCCCTCTCTTCTGGTCTCCAGCGGGTGCAGATCCAGCTCTCTCAACCTCGCCTCGTATGCCTCCCAGGCAACCTATGCACCATCTTGGTGGCCTTTCTCTGAACCCTTTCAATCCCATCTGTGTCCTTGCATAGGTGAGGTCTCCAGAACTGGACCCCATACTCCAGTTGAGGCCTCACTATAGATTTGTAAAGTGGTATCAGCACCTCCCTCCCTCCCTCCTTCTGCTTGTTATATCTCTCCCTATGCACACCAGCATTCTATTTACTTTGCCCACCGCCTTGCTACATTGGGTCCCCACCTTAAGTTTATCTGAAATTAAAATCCCCAGATCTCTCTCCTGCTCAGTAGCCTTAATTACACCCCCAGCACCCCCCCAAGTGTGTAATCCACTTGCGGGTTATTTCGCCCCATGTGTGTTACAGTGCACTTTCTGGCCATTAAATTTCAGCTGCCAGGTTTCCAACCACCCCTTCAGAGATCTTATTTATTCATTTGGAGAAACTGGATAAACCTTTGAGACAGAGGCTCATTTACAGAGGCTCCACGTCATAGACACAAACACAACAAGTAGAAGGCAAGTACATAGTCAAAGATACGGGTGAGGATAAATACAGTACCAATAACAACAAGCATTTGTCAATGCCGAATGTTGCTTGCTTATATGTGCTGTTTAGGTAATTGGAAAGTGAAATTACCATGCCTAAGAACTGTCATGTGCCCCCTCCCCCAAGACATCCACTGTCTTTCTGTTCAGTATTCACAGAAGAGGGGGAGAGGCAAGGGCCACAGCAGTACAGCAGTTACAAAGGTGGACAATAGTCCATTCACAGGCAGAAGAATCCTGCAGAAGGTGACTAAATTGAAGGAGGACAAAGTGATGGGACCGGATGGCATACACCTGTAACCCCTAGGTGGCACTATCCCAAGGGCTACTACCCCTTCCTGCTTGGCTAGTAGCAGGTTAAGGGGCCTAGGTTTTGCAAAGGGTGCCTCCACCCAGAGGTCAGGGTTGGTAGTGGTCAAGCTAATTAGGGCACAGCCCTCCAGGACACTGTAACACCCCTTTTTCCCTGCTAGTGGCCTAAACACTATACAATAATTACATTCACAATACCCCTTGTACACCACACAAGTACTTACACTGTTTACACTTACCACCAGGATAGTTTCCTCTAGCTTGACTCTGGGGACCCCCTGTAAAACAAGGTTAGGTAAAGCAACTAGTAACAGTACAGTACTCTTAGCACAAACTGGAACCACAGTCAGATTAAATGCAGAAAAGGTTAGATGTGATTTATTCAGGGGACTTGAACAAAGGAGGGGCGTACAGTCCTTGCTGCAAAGAAGGCAGGTTAGACAAACTACATTATCATTATCACTCCAATAGGTTTTCAGCAAACAGTTACATCTTCTAACTGAGCTCCCTCTGCGCAATTAGCGATGGCAGAAACAGAGCAACTACCAGGCAGACCGGGCGGGATTCGAGCATACAACACTCAGCCCCCTCCCAGATTAATCACCACTGCAAATCTAGGCAGCCCTTAAAGAGGCATTACACATGCACTGTCTGGCAATAACGTTGAACTGCTAAAACACAGGAAACCAGCCTGGCAGTGAGCATTTAGATAAGCTTGAGGAAGACTTTTCGAGAACCCCCATTTGTGGGGGCACCCTTCCCTGCCTGGAGAAAACTTGGCATCTGCATCGAGTCTGTACCATCATGCATCAGTTAACATAAACTACTATACATATTCACTACATTTCCCAATACTTTGTCCATTCTGACAATACATTAGGCATATTTCACACAAGTCAGTTGAACATTGCTATACTAAATCAGGTAATAACGTCTTGTACCTTGAACAATACAAGAGGGGACCCTTCCCTGTCAGCTAATATGGGGCTAGATGGGGCAGGGGTACCATGGTGAGAGGGCAGAACAAGTAACCTGGAATGGGCCGTCAAGCTCAGTTTGGGCAGTGAGCTTGGTGAAACATGAACACCTTTATGAACTACATGGAGAGGCAAGTCCACGGGCCTCCCCGGAGAATCATAGCTGAAACACAATAGTGGCTTGACAGCTCAGCCAGTCTTTCTGGGGGGAACAACCACAGTCTCTGTACTTTTAGCAACAGTCTTGGGGCTCTCATCACTTGTGAGGGGTGCCTCTGCCTGGATGGGGCTGTCCAAACTTGGGGTACTGTTGGCTTCTTCATCTGCAGGCTCTGTTTCTATAACACTTGACTCATTTTGCAAAGGATCAGGCACAATCGAACTTTAAGGCACTGAAGGGGGGGTTGTCAGCACTCTCATAGTGTTCTTCAAGTTCTGGTATGTCACCAGAAAGACTTACACCATCAGCTCCTCCTTCAGGCAAATCATACAATTCCACAATACTCAGGGAATCAGCATCTTCAGATGTGATACTTTGCACTTCACTTTCAGGGAGCATTGTCTACAAGGATGAAGCTGGGGAGTTAGACAGTCCAGAAGGCACAGCTTCATCCCCACACTTAGTCATAGGATTTCCTCGAAACAACTGACTCAATTCATAGGAGGGGTAATAGGCATTGTCACACTCACTATCATCAGAATCTGACTGATAATCACTATCAGTCTGGACCTGCTGGGGGGAACCCTTAAATCTGTATCCACTGGGGTAGGTTGACTCTGTCTCTTCCTTGCAGTAGCATGAGTCTCTGGCCCAGGGGAATCAATCTCTGACTGTTCTGCCTCAATTATGAGTTGGCCAATAGGTAGTGTAACCCCCCCCCACAAATGGGGGTTCCCAAAAAGTCTTCCTCGAGTTTGTCTAAATACTCACTGCCAGGCTGGTGTCCTGCATTTTAGCAGTTAAACGTTATTGCCAGAGGGTGCCTGTGTACTGCCTCTTTAAGGGCTGCTTAGATTTGCAGTGGTGATTAATCTGGGAGGGGGCTGAGTGTTGTCATGCTCGAATCCCACCCAGGCTGCCTGGTAATCACTCCATTCCTGCGATTGCTAATTGCGTAGAGGGAGCTCTGTTAGAAGATGTAACTGTTTGCCAAAAATCTATTAGCGTGATAATGATTATGTGGTTTGTCTAACCTGCCCTCTTTGCAGCAAGGACTGTTTTGTTTATCCCCACCATTTGGCCCGGGACTGCGAATTGGACCAATCAGTACTGGTGGGACCCAAAATGGAGCCAGACTACACAGGAGCTGTCTGGAGTCAAAATCTGTAGGAATTGTAGTTCTGAGTTTTTGGCTCCTTTTTACACCTGAAGGGGGAGCATTTGTTGTGACTGACAGATAGATCAGCCAATCCAACCTTTTGGATTCTGGTGAAAGTCCCAGGCTTGCTGGCAGTTGAGTCAGATCTATGTTGGAGGCTGAGGAAGGAACAGCTCGAGACAGTCGAGTAGCCATTTGTGTAGTTACGCACAGGAGAACTGTGGAAAGGCCTGAGTTTTGTCCTGCATGTCTGCCTGCTGCCCTGAGAAGGAGAAGAGAATCTTTTCAGATTAAATCCGGGTTTGTGAAAACGAAGTAAGCCACTGAAGTGTGACCAGGCTCAACCTCAAAAAGACTAAAGATTTGCTGTATGTGATCAGCCTGTCAGGAGTTCCAGCTACCCCTAAGCTCCCGGTGTGTGCAGAGACTTTGCGGTTACGACTGGAGAGTGGTTTACCTGGTACAGTAGAATTTCCTTACATGTAAATGTGCTGTGTATTAAAAGTGGGTCGTGATTTGGTTCCCCACTGTGTGAACTATGTTCTGCTTGCTGGTACTGTAGAATCCTTTGCATGTAAATGTGCTGTGTATTGAAAGTGGGTCGTGATTTGGTTCCCCACTGTGTGAACTATGTTCTGCTTGCTGGTACTGTAGAATCCTTTGCATGTAAATGTGCTGTGTATTGAAAGTGGGTCGTGATTTGGTTCCCCACTGTGTGAACTGTGTTCTGCTAGCTGGAAGCTTTATCCAGCCTAATCGGACTGAATCCGCATTCATCTCCATTCGACTGGGCCATGCCATGCTGGCCCTGACAGACTACCCCACTGCACAGAGAAAGCCACCGACGAGAGACCTGCCTGGGGATCAGCCCCCTGCTCCATGCTTGAACAGGAATGATGCCTCGGCAAATCGTGTTGGCTCTGCTTCTCCTGGCACTCTAGATCAACCACCTGCTGTCTCAATTTTCGTCCCACCTGTGTCCAGTCTTGGGTATCGTGAATAATTATCACGGTAGCTCCCTGCAACAACAGCTTAATCTAAGTGTGTCATCTGATTGTCTTGTTGTTTCTTTTTCTTCACGAACTGAACCCTCTGGCTCTGGATTACAAATAGTGTGTACTGTGCATGTTGTCTTTTCCATCACAGGGCCCCAACCAGCTGCAATGCCGGCCTACCCCTGGCAATGGTCCTGGCTAGCCCATCTCCTCTCTACCTGGGTACCCAGAGGGTGTGACTGTTTAGGGACACTGAAGTGCATGCATAACTGTTTGATCGATAGAGCCTTTAAGCAAATCAACCTGATTATGGCCCCTCCCTTGTTCAAGTCCCCTGAATACATCAGATCTAACCTTTTCTGCATTTAATCTGACTGTAGTTCCAGTTTGTGCTAAGAGTATTGTACTGTTGCTAGTTGGTTTGCCTAACCTTATTATACAAGGGGTCCCCAGGGTCGAGCTAGAGGAAACTGCACTGGTGGTAAGTGTAAATAGTGTTGGTACTTGTGTGGTGTACAAGGGATATTGTGAACGTAATTATTGTGTAGTGTTTAGGCCACTAGCAGGGAAAGGGGGGGTTACAGTGTCCCAGAGGGCTGTGTCCTGGTTAGCTTGACCGCTACCAACCTGACCTCCGGATGAAGGCACCCGTTACAGAACCTAGGCCCCTTAAGCTGCTACTAGCCAATTAGGCAGGGGTAGTAGCCATTGGGATAGCGCCACCTAGGGGTTACATTTTGGAGGCTCACCGCTGGGATTTTGTGACTTTTAGTGGCCAAAATTAAGAATTAGTTTTAAAGATTAATGGCTACCCCAGTAGAAATGGCTGTACACCAGTTGGTGGGGTGGTGTACTGGGCAGGAGATCGACTCCAAAATGCTCTACTTACACTGGGTATTCCCCTGGGTACCAATGAAGGCACTGTAGAGGGAGCACTCTCCAAAGTTGAATGTTTTAAAAACCCTGTGGTGGTGGGTCAAAAGGTTGATTTGATCGCCCAGACTTTCATAATCTTGTTAGAATACAGTGACCTTGTGCACGCCTCTAAAGTGCCACATACTATTGTCCCAGAAGGGGTTACAGCTGCCTGGAGAGTGATAACAAAAAACAGTAAAGCTCCTGGGGAGGATGAGCTCCCACCATTATCTGAGACTTTTGAGGAGAAATTTGCTAAGTTGTTGCTGGAGGAAGAGAAAACCATAGAGGACTTTAAGAAACTGTTCCTGCCCCCTGGGGGTGTTCCTTCCCCAACACCCACTCCCTCTCCAGCACCTGTTACTGCCCCACCTTCTGTGCCCATGCCAGTGCTGGCCTCTATATCTGTACCTGCCATTAGTCACGACTCCTACTGAAGGCAGAGAATCTTCTCGGGCACTCTCCCCACCCCCCCAATGGGAGGATGACTGGGAGACCTGGATGGATTATGTTGCCCCTCTAGTACTTGAATGACAATGCTCAGAAGCAGAGAAATGAAAGAGGTTGAGCGAGAGCCTCTGAGGTCCTGCCCTGGCTATCATCTGTGCCAAGCGGGCCAATAACCCTGAAGCAACTGCACAGGACTATCTTGATACATTGGAGAATGTGTATGGGAGCCCAGATTCAGATGAGGATCTGAGGTGGAGAGTAAGAAACGCTCAGCAGTACCCCAGGGGAGCCATTGTCTGTTTATGTACCTCAGCTTGAAAAGCTGCTACAAGAGTGCCTGAGAAAGGGTAGTTAATTGGAGGGTAGTTGAATTAGATTAAACTAGGCTGGACTGGATCCTTAAGTTTGCTCCATTTTCAGAATTGTTACTGCTTCAGTTGCGCCTTGCCACCCGACTGAAATTGCCCCCCTCCTATGATGAGCTAATGAAAGAAATTTGGGGGTTTGAGCAAATGCGACCCTGTGGGGGAATTGCACCCATATCTGCTGCTGCTGCTGCACATGACCGAGAGTAATCAGCCAAGTGAGGCTCAGGGGCAAAAGTCGGCACTTAACGAGCACTCTGAGAATGCAAAGGACTTCCTGCCCTGGGCCCAGCATTGGAAAGACGAGCTACTAAAGGAAGCCCAAGAGTTGCAGATGGGTGCCTCTGCAAGGGATTACCCCATGGAACAAGATTCTGGTCCCTTTCAGGACATGACTGCCATGGGGTTGGGGGTGCACCCTCAGGCATCCGCTACTGAGGGCGTCTCCAAATCTGAGATCACTGGATTGACTGCCACTCTAAAGGAACTGTTAAGACACATTGCACCACTCTCACCACTGCAAGCAAATATTAGACCCCAATCTCTTACTACTGCTTCAGTTCCTCATACGATGATCTCTCCTAGGATGACCCAGGTGTCTATCATTTATCACAACTGTGGAAAGGACAGCCATATGAAAAGAGAATGCCGGTCTCAGAAGGTCTTAGAAAGAGTTGTAAACAGACTCCAAGGGGAGCTCTGAAAAGCAAATCATTGGCCAAGGGGTGCCCGAAATAACCGCAGTGAGGGTTCGAGAAATCCTAACTCAAATTTCTTTGTGGCTAAATCGTCTGTCCAGGCCTCTGCTACTGCCTCCCCAGACTGGTCCAAAATAGTGGGCCCTTCAATGGAGACTATGGTGACTGTGAATGGTATTCATACTCGGGCTGTGCTTGACGGTGGGTCGCAAGTGACCATTGTATTCCAGGACTGGTATGACAAACACTTATCTGATGTGCCTTTGGAATCCCCGAAAGGCCTACCTAGGGTATGTCCACCTCTGGTTGTCTTTTCCTACAACCGTAACTGGTGTAGAGGAGCAAGTAGAGACATTGGCCCTAGTGTGTCACCCCACCAGACTGTATGATGGGGCCCCCATTAACTGGGACAAATGCCCATATGTTTGGGAGACTGGCACAACTCTGTCATTAGAGAAACAAGGGCGACAGACTGGTACTGCCCTGAGAATTCTGGCTCTGATCAAGAGGGCCTATGATTTGCAACAGAAACCCGAGGAAGTAGACCAGGATGAACCAGAGGGGATCGTGTGGAAGAAGGATCCCAATTCAATGGTACTGACCCCCAATGCCCAGTGTACCATTCAAGGAGAGGTCCACCTCCAGAAAGATGTCAAGAACAAAATACTGATGTTGGATGCATCAGGCGATGGAAAATTGCCAGAAGGATTATTGGTCAAGCCCAGCATCTTGTCTGCTCATGCCCATGCCTATGCATGATGAGTGATGGTCCAGATTCACAGTGTGTCAGATCGGGAGATCCAGGGGGAACAGAGGGTGCACCCTAGCTATGGTACACTGCATAGACACTGCAGTATTGCCGAGCAACAAGTACCCTGGTGAGAAGGAGAGAGTGACCCCAGACTTGTTTGACTTTGGTGACTCCCCATTGCCAGCTGCATAGAAGGCTAGAATTAGCAAGAGGCTTGCCCAGAGAGACCAAGTGTTTTTGTTGAAGTAATAGGATGTGGGATGTGTCCAGGGTGCAGAGTGTCACATACACCTGCATGATGAACGGCCATTTCAAGAGAGGTCCTGACGCCTTGCCCCTGCAGACATATATGATGTGAGAAGACATCTGCAGGAAATGCTCGCTGCTGGCATGATACAAGAATCCAGAAGCCCATACGCCTCTCCCATTGTGGTGTGTGTAAGAAGAATGGGTCTGTGAGGATGTGTGTTGATTATCGAACCCTGAACTGGAGGACCATCCCAGACCAATGTACTATGCCTTGTATACAAGATGCCCTGGACTGCTTGAATGGGAGCAAATGGTTCTCAGTGTTGGATCTTCACAGTGGATACTACCACATCTCTATGGCCCCGGAAGACCATGAGAAAACAGCCTACATCAGTCCATTGGGGTTCTTCGGATTTCCGAGGATGCCACCTGGGATATCGGGTGCCCCAGCCACCTTTCAGCGACTGATGGAACGTGCGGTGGGAGATATGAATTTGCTGGAATGCCTGGTGTACTTGGACAATGTCATTGTGTTTGGAAGTACCTTAGAGGAGCATGAGAACTGACTGTTTAAAGTTTTAGACTGACTGGAAGACTTCGGCCTCAAGCTGTCCATTGACAAGTGCCAGTTTTTCCAAACCTCCATGAAGTATGTGGGGCACATAGTATCTACAAAAGGGATAAAGACTGATCCCAGTAAGGTTGAAGCACTGATCACTTTGGCCACAGCCCCATAATCTGAAAAAAACTACAACGTTTCTTGGGGTTCTGTAGTTACCACCGCAGGTTCATAAAAGACTATTCCAAGGTGATTCACCCACCATGAACCTTTCCCAGGGTTACCCTCCTACTAATTGTAAATACAAAAAAGGCCATTAAAGAACCATAAAAGTATATATCCGCCAGGTGAACCTTTGGGTCCGCTGGAAAGCTTAACTGTGAGCAGCCCCATGGATATATACCAGCTCACCCATGCCCCCATCCTCGCTTATATACTGACCCCACGAGGCTCTATGTGCTGCATATGGATGTTAGTCTGCAGGGTCTAGTAGGGTGCTGTATTAAGAACATGAGGATGGTTTGAGACCAGTATTTGTCAGTCGAGCTTGACCCTGTCGAACAAAACTACCCGAATAGTAAGTTGGGTTCATGCGCTTCAAAATGGTCTGTCATTGACCAGTTCATGAATACCTCTATGGGGCGAATGTTGGTGAAGACTGACATTAAACCTGTTGGATCATATGTACAGACTGGCAGGTTAGATGCCACTGGCACCGGTGGCTTTCTGCATTATCAACCTATGATCATGCTGTCAAATACAGACCAGGCCTGAACCATATTGATGCTGACGCCCTATCATGAAGGCCCACTTCCAAGAGTGCCAAACAACCTGACCTAATCACTTTTGGAAGTGGGCCTTTGTGATAGAGCATCAGCATCAATGTGGTTCAGGCCCGGTCTATATTCAACAGCATAATCATAGGTAGATAATGCAGAAAGCCACTGGTGCCCAGTGGCATCTAACTTAGCTGAAGTCTGTACATAGGTCAATGGGTTATTGTCAGTCTTCACCAATATCTTTGCCCCATGGAGGTATTCATGAAACTGGTCAACGATGTCCCATTTTAGCGCAAGGAACTCCAACTTATGCACAGGGTAGTTTCGTTTGGATGGGGTCAAGCTCCTACTGGAGAAAGCTACTGGTCTTAGGCCATCCTCATGGTCTTGATACAGCACCACTCCTAGACCCTGCATACTAGCATCCATATGCAACACATAGGGTTTGGTGGGGTCAGCATAGGGGAGGATGGGTGTGTGGGTGAGCTGGTATATGATCTCATGGAAGGCTGCTTCACAGCCGGGCGTCCAGCAGGGCCTGAAGAGTTCACCTGGGCAGAAGCATACTTTTTCTGGTTCTTTAATGGCCCCTTTTTTACGTTCACTTGTGCGCATGCGCATGGAACGTTTTGGGAGAGTAGCACACTTTGGAGGTGTGCCTCTCCCTTGCAATCCACTGCTCAGTTGAGCAGGCGTGGCAGTCTTGCACCAATGGGTCCGGGAGTTGTGTATGACAGCGGTGGTCTTCGCTTCAAAGAAACCACCGCTGTGATACAGAGCACCGCATCACACCGCCCCCGCCATGCCACCACCTCCCCTGGCCACGCCACCCCTCCCACCTAAAGCTGGTGCCACGCTGGAGCCCACCCAGCGGGCAAACATCACGCCTTGTTTGCCAATGGGGTGCCCAATCCCTGTCCGGCTCCATGGCCCCCAGCCATCTTCTGCCATGCTGGGAGCCCACCCCAGTGTGGCAAACGCCCCTGCTGCTGTCAATAGTAAAAAACCTGTAAAGTAAAACGGTCCCACGCAGTCTCCCCCACCCTCCCACAACCCGCACTCCACCCACTGCGCGCCTCTTCCTCCCCACACCCTCCCACCCCATACTTACCTCCAGAGCTCGGGCGGATCTTCGGTGGACCGGGAACACGTCTGCACTCTTCAAAGCCAACCGCGAACGAGGAAATGCCGGTAAGCTGTATAATGGGCTAGATAGGGGGTTTTCAACTTTATTGCATATCTCAGACATTTTTTGGAATTTTTGCACCAAATTTTCAGCATGGAGTTTTTGGGACCCCTTCTCATGAATCATTGCACTGTCATGGCATTATTCTGGCCCAAAGGGTGATTTTGCAGTCAGTGCACAGTCACTGCGTGAAATCACCCTTTGGGCCAGAATAACACCATGACAGTGACATTATTCATGAGAAGGGGTCCCAAAAACCCCAAGTTGAAAATCTGGTGCAAAAATTCCAAAAAATAACTGTTTTACGAGCGTGCGTTGCGCAGTTTCTATGCAGGCTCGTAAGTTTGCGTATCTTCAATATTTTCACTCCAGATTTTCAACGTTGCTATTTTACCACACCTCCTTATGAGCAGTACAGCTGTCATTTTTCACATCTTGCCCAAAATGTGTTTCCGCCCATGTAGCACACAATGGCGCAGTCAGCGTGCGAAATCAATGTATGGGATGCCATAAGAAAATCATGGTGACACTGTTCATTAGCAGTGGTCTTAAAATGGCTATGTTGAAAATTTGGTGAAAAAATTCCTAAAAATGACTGTTTTACGAGCGTGCATTGCGCAGTTCCTACGCACGCTCGTACGTTTGCAAATTTTCAATATTTGCACTCCAGATTTTCAACATTACCATTTTACCACACCTCCTCATGAGCAGTACAGCTGTCATTTTTCACATCCTGTCCAAAACATGTTTCCACCCATGTAGCGCAAAATGGCGCAGTCAGTGTGCGAACTCAATGTATGGGACACATTAAGAAAATCACAGTGACACTGTTCATGATCAGAGGTCTTAAAATGGCTGTGTTGACAATTTCATGAAAAAATTCCTAAAAATGACTGTTTTATGAGTGTTCATTGTGCAGCTCCTATGCACGCTCATAAGTCTGCGAATTTTCAATATTTTCACTCCACATTTTCAACATTGCCATTTTACCACACCTCCTTATGAGCAGTGCAGCTGTCAATTTTCACATCTTGCCCAAAACGTGTTTCTGCCCATGTAGCGCACTATGGCACAGTCGGTGTGCGAACTCAGTGTATGGGACACATTAAGAAAATCACAGTGTCACTGTTCATGAGCAGAGATCTTAAAATGGCTATGTTGAAAATCTGGTGACCAAATTCCTACAAATAACTGTTTTACGAGCGTGCGTTGTACAGTTCCTACGCACGCTCGTAAGTTTGCGAATTTCCAATATTTTCACTCCAGATTTTCAACATTGCCATTTTACCACACCTCCTTATGAGCATTACAGCTGTCATTTTTCACATCCTGCCCAAAACGTTTTTCCGCCCATGTAGTGCACAATGGCGCAGTCGGTGTGCAAAATCAATGTATGGGACACAGTAAGACAATCACAGTGACACTGTTCATTAGCAGAGGTTTTAAAATGCCAATGTTGAAAATTTGGTGAAAAAATTCCTAACAATCACTGTTTTATGAGCGTGCATTGCACATTTCCCACTCATGCTCATAGGTTTGCGAATTTTCAATATTTCCACTCCAGATTTTCAACATTGCCATTTTACCACACTTCCTTATGAGCAGTACAGCTGTCATTTTTCACATCCTGCCCAAAACGTGTTTCTGCCTATGTAGCGCACAATGGGGGTAACAAAAAGGTCATGCTGAAAATTTATTGTGCAAATACCAGCAATCGCACAGGGCATTAGGGTAAAGCACCATACGTGCCAAACACTACTGCAAATACCTGCAAGCAAACGTTCGGCATTGACAAATGCTTGTTGTATTTATGATTGGTAGGAGGGTAACTCTAGGTAAGGTTCAAGAGTGGGAGAATCACCTTGGAATAGTCTTTTATGAACCTGCGGTAGTAGCCACAGGGGCCAGTTGCACAAAATGTTTCAGTCCTGATTTAAGTCTGGTTTGGGACTTAAATCTGAAGCTTAGACTTACCCACTTTTAAATCAGTTGCACAAAGTAATTTAAGATAGTCTTGGAGTTAAGACTTAGTCTTATGTTTTAGCCTACCTGGTAGTAGGCTTAAACTGTATGACTTGGTATTTGTTTCTATGGGTACACAAGCAGATGTCCAAAATTGCTGCAGGAAGGATGTTTGTGTTGAGTCATGTTATCAGAGAAAGAGTTATTAGGAGAGAGAGGGGTTTTTCTAGACAGACAAAACCCACTTGAAAACTTCACAGATAATTCTGTATTTGACAGACTGAGGTTCAGGAAAGAGAATAACCTCTCTCTGGTGGAAGTAATTAAGCCACATTTGGAGCCATCATATGCATGCTTTACCCCCCCCCCCCCAAGTGTTTTCTCCCCAAACCTCCTCTGGTAGACTTTTTCAGGTGTCCTTCTCCCTTTCTGAGAAGAAATGTTTTATCACATTCCTCTTAAACTCCCTCCCCATCTTCATTGCATGCCGCATGTTCTGGTGCTCCTCCTCTTCTCCCCTGCTGTTTATTATTTACCCTAGTGATGTCCTTATAGATCTCAATTGTGTCCCCTCGAGCTCTTCTCTCTTCCAGGGAATACATGCTGAGATTCTACAGCCTATCATTGTATGGTTAATTATCCTTCCCCTGGTTCGTTTCAACACTGTCATTGTCCTTGCAGAGGTGTGTCCTCCAGAACTGTACATAGTACTCCATGTGGGTTCTTATTAGTAAGCAGTGCAGTGGCAACACCGCCTCCCTTCTCTTGCTATTAACCCCCCTCCATGTGCACCCCATCACACCACTAGCTTTGCCAGCTGCCGTATTGCACTACTCTGCGATCTTGAGATCATCAGAAATAATTATCCACTGTCCCTCACTTTTTTTTTTTGCACCTCCCATGTCCCCATGACCAGCTACTCCTTTGGGCCACCAAGGGACCTACTGCCCACCAAGACATCTCTCCAGTGCCGTCGCTGCTGTCCCCCCCTTGTGCCGTGTCCCGGTCAACCTGACATATCCTTTCATGGGGAGCGGGCCTTCCAGGGCCAGCGAGAGGGAAAATAGAGTTCTGAACCAGGAGCATGGTGTGTGTGTGTGTTTGTGGGGAGGAATGCATCACTGTGACGCCGGTCGACTAAATTGTTGTGGAACCGGCATTGTAGAGCCAGTTTTACGTAAGTGTTTCCAGAGCAGTCACAGGGCAATACAGTTTTCTGATTCAAGACTTCCTGGTCAAAGCATGCCCCCTACTGCCTCACCTCACAAGTCTCAGTCTGAAGGCTTGTGAGAGCTGAGGCACTAGGGGGCATGCTTTGACCAGGAAGTTTTGAATTGAAAAACTGTATTGCGATGTGACTACTCTAGAAGCACGTAAGTAAACTTTTGAAATTATCAGCTGCTTCAGTTATTTTCTTGTGTGTGCACCACAACTTCATTGGACTTATGCTCATCAGCCACTCCATTACTTTCCCTGCCACTGATCCTCTACTGGGATCCACTGCCATCCATCTTGGGGCCTCCCCCTCAAATCATCTCTGACCGCTCCCAGGAATTCCCACTTTTGACAGTCCCATCTTGCCAGAGCATCATTAGAGTTGTGTAATGTCACTGCCAGTGGAAATGTGTTCTCGACCTACAACCCCACCTTCCCGGAACCCATCAGTTCAGACCCCTCCCCCCTCTGGTCACCTCTGATTCATAACAGTAGTGAAACAGCATCATCTCTCACATGGATTTCCATTATTTGCTAAATAACCCAAAGCTGGCTTGCCATTACATATATTAAACAAGCATTTGTCAATGCCGAATGTTGTTGCACTGGCATTGGCAGTGGGAGTGGCATAGCTAGAGACGCATAGTGCTGTGATTTTGTGAATGTGTCTCAAAAGGTGATTTTGCACAGCGAGCACACCATTGTGCGCCACAGCTGTGGAAACACGTTTCGGGCAGGCTGTGAAAAATGGCAGCTGGACTGTTGTTAAGGAGATGTACACAAATGTCAGTGGTGAAAATGTGCCATGAAAATATTGCAGATTGATGAAGTTACAAGGGTGTGTGGAAACTGTGCAATGCACACTTGCAATACAGTCATTGTATGGAGTTTCGGCACCAGATGTACAACATAGGCATTTTAGGACCTCTGCTCATTAACAGTGGACTGCTTCAAATGAGCATGGGACAGGACAAGGGGGAGGGTTAATGAAGGGGAAGGGTGGAAGGAAGGGGCAGCTGCAGAATAAGGGGTGCTAGCTGCACATTCGAGCAGACTTGATAGACCTCTAGGCCTTTATCTGCTGGCAAATTTCGTTAGTTCGTATGTTCATATTCTGCGCCGGAACTGCAAAAACAGATTTTGGTCAGGATGTGAAAAATGACAGCTGTACTGTTCATTAGGAGGTGCAGAACGATGGCACTGTAGAAAGTCTGGAGTGAGAATACTAGAAGTTTGTGAACGTATGAGCGTGCGTGCAAACTGCACAACGTACGTTCGTAACACAGTCATTTTATGGAGTATTATCACCAAATTTTCAGCACAGGCATTTTAGGACCTCTGCTCATGAACAGTGTCACTGTCATTTTCGTAATGTGTCCCAAACACTGATTTCACACAGCGAACTCGCTATTGTGTGCCGAAAGTGCGAAAACACATTTTGGCAAGGATGTGAAAAATGACAGCAATACAGTTCACTAGAAGGTGTAGTAAAATGCCAAATTTGAGAATCTGGCATGAAAATATTGCAAATGTGCTAAGTTACGAGTGTGTGTTGTGCAGTTGCTATGCATCTCGTAAAACAGTCATTTTATGGAGTATTGTCACCAGATTTTCAACACAGGCATTTTAGGACCTCTGCTCATGAACAGTATCACTGTCATTTTTGTAATGTGTCCCAAACACTGATTTCGCACAGCGACCGCTCTATTCAATCTCCATGTAACTACTGTATATTGTCTGCTCTGTAAAGCGCACATGTAAGCCTGTTGTATACTGTTGTTTGACAAATGCCTGTATTTTTGGCTGATTCCTAAATATACTCCGATTTTTTGTCTGCCTTGATGTTTGTTTCTTGCACTGTCTTTGTCTTCACTGTGACGAGATACCTTTGTAAATGAGCCTCTGGCTCAAAGGTTGTTAAACTGATGTTCTAATAAATAAATAAATAAAAATATTCTGCACTAGAAGTGCGAAAACACATTTCGGCAAGGATGTGAAAAATGACAGCTGTATGCTTCACAAGAAGGTGTGGTAAAATGCCAATGTTGAGAATGTGGCATGAAAATATTACAAATGCGCTAACTTACAAGTGTGCGTTGCGCAGTTGCTACGCACACTCGTAAAACAGTCATTTTATGAAGTATTATCACCATTTTTTCAACACAGGCATTTTAGGACCTCTGCTCGTGAACAGTGTCACTGTCATTTTTGTAATGTGTGACTGCGCTATTCTGTGCCATAAGTGCAAAAACACATTTCAGTCAGGATGTGAAAAATGACAGCTGTACGGTTCACAAGAAGGTGTGGTAAATGCCAATGATGAGAATCTGGCATGAAAATAGTGCTGAATATCACATTAACTACGGCGTCGTTGCATAGTTGCTACACACGCCAGAAAACAGCTCATTTTTTATTTTTCCACCAAACTTGCAGCATAGGCTTTTTGAGAGCCCCTATCATGAACAGTGGCACTGTCATTTCATTACTTGGTCCCGAAAGGTGATTCCGTGCAGTGACTGCGAAATCACCTATCAGGACTGAATAACTCCATGACAGTGCAAGAATTCATGAGAAGGGGTTCCCAAAACCCCATTTTGAAAATTTGGGGCCAAAATTCCCAAAAATGCACGAGATATGCATTAAAGTTGAAAACCCCCTATTCATTCCATTATACAGCTTACCGGCATTTCCTCAGTTCGCAGTCAGCTTTGAAGAGTGCAGATGTGTTCCCGGTCCACAGAAGATCGTTGCATCGGACTCCAGATGTAAGTATGGGGTGAGGGGAGGCAGAGAGTGCAGTGAGTGGGTGCAGGTGGGGGAGGGGGCACGAGACTACAAGGGACCATTTTCATTTTACAGGTTAAAAAAACAGAAAAACATTGTGGGACAGTTTTAGTTTTGCAGGGATTTGGTACCGCTGGGTGGGGTCCCAGCGTGCCACCTAACTGTTTTTTTTTGGGGGGGCAGTAGCCAATGGGGATTGGGCACCCCACGCACAGAAAGAAAGTGGGGGTGCGAGTCGAAGGGATTGGGCACCCCCTCAGCATTCAACAACTAGGAGTTGATATGCAGACGGGGAGTTGGCTCCTCTGCTGGCACAACAAAGACAGTGGGGGTGCGAGCTGAGGGGATTAGGCACCCCTCAGCATTCTGCAATTGGGGGGGGTTATGCTGATGGAGAGTGGGCACCCCCATCAGCACACAAAGACAGCAGGGGGGGGATGAACCGACAGGGAGGTTGGGCACCCCCAAAGTCGGCAGACATGAGGCGGCCGCCCGATTGCCGACCATGCACATAATGGCGGAGAGCACAGCAAGAAAAGGACTGCTTCATCTGATGAGCTTTGCTCGGATTGCAGTGGACCTTTTCTTAGATGTGCTCGCCCCATTATGTATGCATGGTGTGGCGCCGGCATGCAGGCTGATTGGGGAATGTGGGACACACCTACTGGAGCGTGCCTTGCATTCACTGAACAGCGACTGCGCCTCTAAAGCTGCACTGTCCCACTATGTTGGCTGCACAAGCGTGCCAACATAAAAAACATTTGCGGTTTGTACAGCATAGACACACACACACACACACACACTCGCTCTGTAACAGGCACAGCCGCATTGTTATAGTTACTCTATCAATTGTAGGTAATACGTAGATGGTATCTTACCAATGTATTGAGAATCCAGAGATAGGAGTCTTGAAGGGATGATGTCCTTTGGACCTGTAAAATCAAATATAGGGAAGGGGTCACAAAGAATCCATAGTTCTTACAGAGTAAATAGGAGGGATCAGAGAGGTTAGATGTAGAGAAATACTTATCTGATGGGGATAGAGTCAGTATCCTGTCAGACCTATTGAACAGAAAAATAGGGGATTAAAGATAAAATACAGTAGTGAATGCAGAGACAGAGAGTGGAAAAGGTGTATAGGAAAGCTCAAGAGGAAACAATCATTTGTTAATGCTGAATGTTGTCTCGCTGGCATTGGCATTGGTAGTGCCAGAGTTAGAGATGCGTAATAGGAATGGCAGTGAAGTATTGAAGTGATGCCAACCCAACCCCCACCCTATACAGTCCGACAGGCATTGGCTGTGCCTTTGTGTTGTCAGCTATAACGCTCATGCCACTGTACCTCACCCTACCCTGTAGACACTGACAAGTCTCATGGTGTGCTTTGGGCTCTTTGGGCGTTATACTTACCCCATTCCATAAGGAAATATGCTAAAGTGGGAGCAGTATAGGAGAATGGGGTGAACTTTGTGGCCGAACACTGCAAGGCACACCACAATGCCTGTCACTGGCTGCAGGGTGTGAGTGGGGGTGGAACACTGTGAACATTACAGCCAATGATCTCAAGTCACACCCCTGACGCCTTTCAGTCTGTACAGGGTGGGGAGCCACAGTTGGAAACTGTAACACCATAGTCGTGTGTTGGTGCTTTCACTCCAAATTTTCAACATGGGCTTTTTGTGACCCCACCTCATGAAGAGCGGCACAATCAGTTTGTCAGCTGAAAGGTGGTTTTGCACAGCGGCTATGCCATTTGACGACACAGGGATGAAAACACATTTTGGGCAGGAATGTGGAACATGAAACTGTATTGTTCATGAGGAGGCGTAAAACAAATGGCAATGCTGAAAATCTGGAGTGAAAAAATGAAAAATTGGTGGTCATGAGCATGAGCATGCACAACACGCGTCTGTAACCCAATTATTTGTGGGAGTTTTTTAGCCACATTTTCAACATAGGTATTTTGGGACCGCCCCTCATGAACAGTGGCACTGTGATTTTGTTAATGTGTCCCAAAAGGTGATTTCCCACAGTGACCATGCCATTGTGTGCCACAGCTGTGGAAATGCATTTTGGGTAGGCTGTGAAAAGTGACAGCTGTAATGTTGATAAGGAGGTTTTAAAAAATGCCACTGTTGAAAATCTGGCATGAAAATATTGCAGATTTGCGGAGTTACAAGGGTGCATGGAAACTGTGCAATGCACGCTTGCAACACAGTCATTTTATGGACTTTCAGCACCAAATTTTCAACATAGGCATTTTAGTACCTCTGCTCATGAACAGTGTCACCATCATTTCCTCAAACTGTCCTGAAAACTGATTTTGCTCTGCAACTGTGCAATTCTGTGCCAGACGTGCAAAAACACATTCAGCCAAGATATGTAAAATGAAAGCTGTACTGTTCATAAGGAGGTGTGGAAAATGCCAATTTTGAAAATCTGGAGTGAAAATATTACAAATTCACGAAGTTACGAGCGTGGGTGGAAGCTGTGCAACACATGCTCGTAAAACACTCATTTTATGGAGTTTTGTCACCAAATTTTCAACATAGGCATTTTAGGACCTCTGCTAATGAACAATGTCACTGTCATTTTCATAATGTTTCCCAAACATGGATTTCTCACAGCGACCGCGCTATTCTGTGCCAGAACTGCGAAAACACATTTCAGCCAGGATGTGAAAAGTGACAGCTATACTGCTCATAAGAAGGTGCAGAACAATGGCAGTGTTGAAAATCTGGAGTGAAGATATTAGAAATTCATGAACTTACAAGCATGTGTGCAAACTGCACAATGCACACTCGTAACAGTCATTTAATGGAGTATCATCACCAAATTTTCAACATAGGCATTTCAAGACCTCTGCTCATGAACAGTGCCATTGCCATTTTCCTAATCTGTCCTGAACACTGATTTCCCACAGCTACCATGCTATTCTGCACTGGAAGTGCAAAAACACATTTCGGCCAGGATGTGAAAAATGACAGCTATACTATTCACAAGGAGGTGTGGAAAAATGCCAGTGTTGAAAATCTGGGGTGAAAATATTGCAAATTCGCGAAGTTACGAGCATGCGTAGAAACTGCATAATGCACGCTTGTAAAACCATAATTTGTTTGATTTTTTTCCACCAAATTTGCAACATAGGCTTTTTGAGAGCCCACCTCATGAAAACTGGCACTGTCATTTCATTAATCAGTTCCAAAATGTGATTTCACGCAGTGACTGCGAAATCACCTTTCAGGGCTCACTAACGCCACGACAGTGGCAGAATTCATAAGGAGAGGTCCCAAAAACCCCATATTGAAACTTTGTTGCCAAAATTCCCCAAAATGCCTGAGATACACATCGAAGTTGAAAAAACCCTACTTATTTCATTATACAGGTTACCGGCATTTTCTCAGTTCGCGGTCAGCTTTGAAGAGTGCAGACGTGTTCCTGGTCCACCGAAGATCGTCGCACCGGGCTCTCGAGATAAGTATGGGGTGGGGGTTGGGGAGGTAGGGTGCACAGTGGGTGGGTGTGGGTTGTGGGAGGGGGGCAGGGAGACCGCCGATGGACTGTTTTCTTTTCCCACAGGTAAAGAAAAAAAAACATTGCGGTACCAATTTTTTCTTTGACAGGGGCATGTGGCACACTGGGGTGGGCTCCCAGCATGCCACTGGAATCACCGGAGTCTTTTTTAGGGAGGCAGCTGTAACCGATGGGGGATTGGGCAGCCCAGTCGGGACACAACAAAAGGGGGGGCCACATTATGCCAACGGGGGTTGGGTACCCTGTTGGCACACAATAAAAGTGGGGAAAGGGTGACATAATGCCGATGGGGATTGGGCACCCCCATCAGCACATAGCAAAAGTGGAAGGGGGTTACATAATGTCGATGGGGAGTGGGCTCCCCAGTCGGCATTGTGACAATAAGTTAAATATAGCTTTAACTGCTAAGAGGGAAATCAATATCCATTTTATGATGTTAGAGGAGGAAACCAGGTTACGGCACACTGGTGCGAAATCCTAAATGCTTTGATGTCTGTGTGAGAGAGGATACTGCTTATAGATGAGAGGAAATTTACAGACTTGATTGGGGAAGTCACATGGGGAAAGGAGTTTCTGCTGATGTAACCTTAATTATCTTGCCTTCTAATATGATAAAATATATTGGGTGTATGATTTTTCATAAACAGAGGAGGAGCTAGGTGACCTCACACAAAGGTTTTTTTTAAACAGATTCTGTTTTCCTTCAGGGACACTTTTATCTGCACTCTAACAAAGAAACATCTTTGAGCACTTTAAGCAAGTATAGAGGTAGTGAGAGACAAAATCTAAGTACTGTAGTAGGAATTGCACTGTTAAAACCTTGTTCTTTTAAAAGATTGTATGGTTCTTGTGATATAATGGTTCTGTATTTTACGGTTTACATACTTTTATCTATTTTAGTAAAACTCTATTTTTAGAGCCTAGTTGGTCTGTCTTTGATTTTCTTTTCTTTAACAAGTGAAGTATTTATGGTTAAAGCAGACACTGTGCATAAGCTTGAATGGTGATACCAAACTGGAAAAAGTAAGAGTAATCTGAGGTCTTTATTAGAGTTTTTAAAGGTTCATTTTTGTACACCTGGTTAGGTGCCTGCAGGCAAAGATATCTGGACCCCCGAAGAGAATTATCTGAGCCTGTGCATTTGGTACGCTAACAAGAGGTTCACTGAATCCCTTCAGAACTGAGATCAAAGGTTGATTCGATCTCACAAAACAGACAGGAGGGTTACCCTGTTTCTGTTAAGTGTTCACAAGACTGCAATCAGAGGTTGGCACTTTGGGAGCAGAGGGCTGACCTGCTGAGTGGGTTTGTAACAGATTGGTTGGCAGCGGTGTTAAAAATGTTGGTATTACAAGCTTTTATTGTTCAGCGTGTCAGCTTAAAACCATGAGTTCACTTGCAAAGAAAGAAAAAGGCAGTGATTTATTTTTTAAAAAAGGAGACAGAACTATATCACTTGGCGTACAGTCAAGTTCCTACCTGTTTTATTTTTTTTCCCAAAAGTGCAAGTCAGAATAGCAGTAGTTAGGGAAGATGGCTTCCAACTACAGCAGGCATGCTGTAGACTATTTAAAGCAGTTGTGCAGGGACAGAGGAGTCCTGTTTGAGGCGAAATCCAGAAAACAGAACCTAGTGGATGCCCTGATGGTAGCAGATACCCAGAGCACCGAGTCACAGACCGTGACTGAAAAGGACCAAACATCGAGTGTGGCAGGGCTAGCAGCCAGTGCAGTGTCCAGATCTGATGAGGATAGCAACAGGGCCATTGTCAGTGAAGGGTCACAACAGCAGGAGAAGATCACCAGTATCCTGGATCCAGAAGTACTCAGGCTACAAACTGAGTTGCTCAGGATGGAGCTGGATTACCAGGAGAAGAGAGGACGAGAGAGATGAGAAGCAGAGCGGGAACAGCGGGAGGCAGACCGTGAAGAGCGTGAGTGCCAGCAAGCTGCAGAGGAGAAGAGGGAGTGAGAATGCTGTGAGGCAGAGTGAGACCAGAGAGATGCTGACTGTGAGGAGTAGGAGTGCCAGAGGCAACACGAACTGGAGAAGCTACGACTCCAGCCAGCAGCACCAGAGCAGGTAAGTGGCTTGGGTTTAACTGGGACTGCAGGACTGGATTACAAATTGAACTCCAAATTGATAGCCGAATTTAAAGGAGAGGGGGGTATGGATGCCTTTTTAAATTCTTTTGAAAAAGTTTGTATTCAGGCTAAAATTCCTAGAGAGTCTTGAAGCTTCCAGGAAAGCTCGGGATGCATTGGGTCAAATGGACAATGAGGACAGTGATGATTACAGCAAACTTAAAGCTACGTTGTTAAAAAAAATTGAATTAACTGCTGAATCATACAGAGCTAAATTCTTTAAGCTCAGGAGAAGCCCTGACATGAGCTATGAGGAGATTGCCATGAAACAACATCAGTTTTTAAAATGTTGGTAGGAAGGAACTGAGGCAAACTCTGTTGGTACAATTGAAAATGTGATTTTGTTAGAACAGTTTTATTGGGCATGCCCAGCAGAGCTAAAAACCTGGCTGGAAGACCGAGATCCCAAAACAGTGCAAGAGGCTGCTGAACTCTCGGACCGCTATGCCAAGAGCAGACCTGCTCTGAGAGCGAATCGGGCGGGTGTAGCAGCGCAGAAAGGGAAAAGTGCGCCTTCAGGGCAGCTAAAACCCTCACTGCCTCCACCAAAACCGGTTAGCCCCAGGTTTCAGGGAAAAGATTTCTCTGAAGAGAGAAGTGAATGTCAGTTATGTAAAGAAACTGGGCATATTGCCAGACAGTGTCCCAAAAGAATGAGCAACAATATGCAGAATGGTACTAGAAAAGAAGTGGGTTGTTTGTGTGTCCCTGGAAGCATGCCTGTGAACATGAGGGAACACATGCACCCAGTCATGGTGAATGGTGTATAGACGCAAGGGTTAAAGGACACCGGGGCATCCTTGACCTTGATAAAGGGGAATCTAGTAGAGCCTGGTCAGCTTATACCCATTAAATACGTCACTGTACAGAACTTTACTGGTGAGGCAAAAACATTGCCCCTCGCTAGTGTTCTCCTGTACTGTGGTGAAACAGGGGGAACTGTGCAACAGGTGGCTGTAGCCAAAACCATAGCAGTAAATGTGATCCTGGGCAACAATCTAAAATGGGATGGTGTGTGCAGTTACCTGTAGCCAAGCAGCAAGGGAAAATTGTAGTTCCCTGAACCCCACAGAAACCATTGTGGAAACCACTGAGAGGCTGGTTCCCCAGCTTGTGTCTCCAGATGGAGAGACTAATGAAAAGGGGGTAGAAATTTCCCCAGTAGCAAGTAACCACACAGCTACAGAGGGTTACTCCGAAGAGGGAGGGGTGACCCATTGTCAGAGGGTTGGGACTGACAGTGATCCTGAGTACCCTGACGCTAGTGCTAGGGACCCTAGTTTAGCGACTGAAGGGGACCTGTCATAGAAACATAGACTTTGATGGCAGATAAGGACTGCTTGGCCCACCTAGTCTACCCATTTCTCTACCTAGAGGATGAGCTGCAGATCCTATTTAACCAACAGCCTATTTCTTCCTATCCCCCACAAAAATTGCCTTATGTCTGTCCCATGCATTCTTGAATTCTCACACAGATTTAGACCCCACAACCTCCTCAGGAAGGCTGTTCCATGCATCCACCACCCTCTCTGTTAAAAAAATACTTCCTCACATTGCCCCTGAGCCGTCACCCCTCTATCTTCAAATTGTGTCCCCTTGTTCTTGCACATCTCTTTTTCTGAAAGATGCTACCCTCTTGGACATTGTTGATTCCACTGAGGTATTTAAAAGTTTCTATCATGTCCCCCCTCTCCCTCCTTTCCTCAAGGGTATACATATTAAGCTCCTTTAGTCTCCCCTGGTATGGCTTCTCTTGCAGACCCTGCACCATTTTAGTTGCCCTCCTCTGAACTGCCTCCATCCTGTCTATGTCCTTGCGGAGGTGGGGTCTCCAGAACTGGATGCAGTACTCCAGATGGGGTCTCACCAACTGCCTGTACAGGGGGATAGCAACTTCCTGTTTTCTGCAGGAGATGCCTCTCCCTACACATCCCAGTATGCCCCCAGCTGTCCCTACTGCCTTCTCACATTGTTTGCCAAACTTAAGGTCATCTGATGTGATTACCCCCAGGTCCTTTCCATTTTTGTTGTTGTTACTACCTCCCCCCACTGTGTAATCTTCCCTTGGGTTTTTGTTTCCCAGGTGCATTATTTTGCACTTCTTTGCATTGAATCCAAGCTGCCATACTTCTGACCATTCCTCCAACCTTGCCAAGTCCCTTCTCAACCTTTGCATGCCTCCTTGTGTATCAACCTTGTTGCAGATCTTTGTGTCATCTGCAAAGATGCATACTTTTCCTTCCAGTCCCTCTGCAATGGACCGTACCAGCCATCACCATCCATACAGTCCTACCCAGCATGTCCTTTCATCCAAAAAACAAAGCTTTGGATCATGTATGGTACAAAAATAAACCTAATAAAATACATAATTTGGAAACTTAAAATAGGCATTCTTGAGATACACAGATCATCCTATACAGAAATAGACATAGTATAGCATTACGCCTGTGTACTGTTTCCCCATGGCTGATGAAAGCACAATGTTGGGGCAGAGCATATTAAAAGCAATGCTTTTAAAAATAAAAATGTCATACATTTCTGTTTCCCAAGCCCCGTAGGTTTGTGTAGCCCCACCTCAAAGAAATCTTTGTTGTGCGCCTGGCTCACTTGAGACGGTTCAAAAACTTCCAGAGGTACAGGTCTCCAGTTGACTATTGGGTGGAGGCTAAGTGCATCTTTCTCTGCCTGACTCTGTTCAATACCCTGTGGGTGGTAGTGACAGTGTGGTGAGGTGCATGATGAGGTCAGCTATTGTGTGTGTGCAGAGCTTGGACTGCTTGATTGAACATTTGCTGTTGTGATTTCCTCTAGTTTGGTGTGTGTGTGTGTGTGTGTGTGCGCATTGGCGGGGGGGGGGGAGGCAGAAAGAAGAACAGAGGAGGCCATGTCACAAAACAATGGGAGGGGGCTCACTGTGTGTGATGGCACTGCAGTCTTTTTTTTTCCTGCTGGGGAGCTGGAAGCAATGTGGGAGCAGGATAAATGTTCAATAAATCAGATTTCTTGGCTTGCATTGTTTCCTGTATAAGATCAAATTTTACCATTGTAATTGAGGGCTAGTGCAACTATCTATGCGCTAGTGCAGTTTTGAATCGACTTGCCCTGCTGGCTAGTACAAAAAAAGTTAAGGTTGACCCTTTCCTTCAGCACCATCACCTGCCATTTCTGGGGCTTGCTGCCTCATTTCCACTTCTCCACAGCTTACGCCCTGTGCCAGGGCCATGAGAGCTTCCCCCAGCCCCTTCAGATGTCATGTTTGGTGGGAGGCAGGTACTCAGTAGATAGTGTGGGGCCCCCACTTCATCCTGCATTGGTAAGGTAGCACATCTGCTTTTTCATCCCTTCCCTCAGATGTCTCATGGACCAGGTTGGCTGTGGTATGCACACACAGTTTGCTCACCATCGGGGGGAGTCCATCCACCTACTGCAGCTCCAGCTCATACCATCTGTGATCTCCCCACTGGTGGTAGCATGACAGAGCATACTACCCTCACCCCAACCCCCTAGAGTACAGCAACCTGAAAGAGGATCAGTCCCCCCCTCCCCATCTAGCCCAATGACTCAGCCTTGTTCCTGAACCTGGGTTGTGGCATTGCAAGGATTAGCACCACCTGACAGGCCAGCTACCTTCTTCTGAGATCATATGGGGGGGGGAATTGTCATTCGTCTAGTGTACCTACCTGGTTAAACAAAAACAGTAAATTCAAGAGAAATATCAGGAATTCCTACTTCACCGAGTGATGGGCACTTGGAACAAACTTACAGAACAAGCGGCACCAGCGGTAATCATTTCTACCTTGAAAGTTTAACTAGTAAAGTACCTTTCAAAAACTTGGTGACAGGATATTCCTGCTGGGTTGTTGGGGAAAGGAACTGGATGGCCAATGCTTTCTTTCCTGTCTTTGGATGTTTGCATGTTATACAATGCATTGATACTCCACCAGATGGAGGGCACCTCTTTCTGACACTGTTGGCACACGGTAGGAGCACTAAGCTGCTAGGTCTCCAGCAAGTAATAGTAACAGACAGGGAAACAGGGCAGACTAGATGGGCCTACTGCCCCTTTTCTGCCAATAAATTCCATGTTTCTTACTGCCAGCAATCTAGCATCTCTGATTTTACTCACTAGAATGACAGCACCAGTATTCTCTTACTGCTGGCAGCAGACTAAGTCTCTGATTTTACTGTGTAGAATGACAGCACCAGTGTTCTGACTGCCAGCAGTGGAATGAGTCTCTGGTATTTCATCATCATCTTGGTCAACAGATGCAAATGTATCACGGCCAAACCGTGATGTGCATAACGACACTTGCAAATATGGATCTATATTTGAAGAGTATGACATTCATTAACAAATCACTACCTGGGGTGCAAACAGTACTAGGAGATTACTAGTGTAATGCTGCATATATACCATCATTCTGGTGACTTAGCCTTATAATGAGGGTGGAGATGGAATTTCATGGAGCTGAGGTACTGCAGAGGAAGGATAAGAACCAGACCTTTGTGCCTAGAGAGGATCGGATCAGTAAAATCTGAACCAGCAGGTCTAGTCAGGTAAGTTGGACCAGGCACAAGTTGAATATTGCTAATCTGGACACCATGGCTGGATGGCCTGATCTGGCCTCTACACAACAGGTCCAGTTTTGGCTGTCCAGTTATTCCTCTAGGACTGGGTGAAAACCAGACAAGATGGGTGAAAGCCAGACTGGTCAATCCAGTCAGAATGGCTTGACCAGTAATATTTGCATAACTTGCACCCAGTCTCGCCAGACTGGCCAGTCATACTTTTGGCATTCTGGTCCAGCCAAAGTCTGAAGGTCTGGTTCTCACACAGTCCCATACAGCAGCCATATATCATAAAATTAGAACAGAACATCTTATAATGGGGATATAGATGTGATTTTATTTCACTGAGACCCATGGTAGGTGACAGCACAACCCCACCCACCTCCACATTTTGCTTACTTAACTGTATCATGCTGGTTGTATTTGTTTGTGGAGATAAATGGTGGCATAATTTGAAGTTGTTGAACTGCAGGTCATCAGACACATCCCAGGACTGATAAATTTTTAAAACTGCCATATCCCACAATGTTTGTTTTTCAGCCTTTTCTTGGCTCCCTTCCTGGAAGCTTTCACTCCTACCTAAACCACAGGAGTCAGTCATCAGCAGACTCTTCTCTGTTACCCTCCTTACAGTGGATTTATATTACTTGTTTCCCAATAATCTGTGGACCAAACTAGCAAGGAAGGAATCTTACACTCCAGGCAATACACACAACATTATTCCTGTCTCTGTCACAGCAGGTGGGAACATTTCCCTGCCTGCAAAATCAACAAATACCTCAGACTTCAATGACATGTACTTGATCTTTACTGCTTCGGCAGGGTTTCACACCTTCATTGTTAGGAGGAATTGACCTTAACCTTTTTTTTTTTTGCAAAGGACAGGTTGATTTCAAACTGCAGCAGCCCACAGATTTTTGCACTATTCCACAGTTATAATGTAGAAATTTGAACAAACGAGGAACAAAAACAAAACAAAAAAAACAAGCCACAAAATTTTCCGGTTACTGAACATTTATCCTGCTCCTACTTGGCATCCTGCCCCAGCAAAAAAATAAATAAATAAAAGAAAACACATGCCATGCAATCATAAGCAGTCTGCACACCCTCCCCAACTAATCCGAACAGTGGCCCCCTTTCTGTGCCATGCCCCCCTTAAACCAGATGATCCAACAGCAGCTACTATTCAATCAACTAGACCTGGTCCCACTCCCCCTCCATCCTCCCCACACGTCTACATCGTTTTTTATAAATAAAAAACACTATCCCTTCATCAGCCCAGGAGATCCAGTTCAAAGGCATGAAGCTCTTATTTCTATACCATCCATACACTAAATCACTGCTTTTAATATGTAAGGACATGCTAGGAGTGCATGGATGGCACTGACCAGTGTGGGCCACTGGGAATAATTGGGGACCCCTACACCTGCCAGTAATGACACCTATGGCTCGTCATTCTAGGTTCTATGTTGTCACTGGCTTGCAGTGGTATCTGGGTAAAGTATAGAGCTGGCAGACTGGAAAGGGAGCGGGACCAGCTATGGGGAAGCTGGGATAAAACCCACTACCTGTAGGACAGAGCCTGTATACAGTGTCTTAATATTCTGTCAATTAAATGTTGGATATAGATACTCAAAATGTAGGAAAATTAGGGGCACCATTGGCCTTATTAATGTGGGGCACATCATAACTCACATGGAGACAAACTCAGAAAGAACACTGGAAGCTAGTGACTTAAAAGCTGTGTTTACACAGCTGTTCTATGCAGATTTTTTTGGCAGTTCCTGTGTTGTCCCGATCTCCAACCTCAATCTGTATGAAGTTTGCATGGTACCTCTGTAGTCGATAAGATAATGTAAACACTTCTCAAGGAAAGAATTGTGGAACACCTGGTAGCCAATGGGCTGGTGGATCCTAGGCAACATGGGTTCTCTGCAGGACGATCTTGTCAAACAAATCTGATTGATTTTTGACTGGGTGACAAAAGCTGTAGATCAAGCAGGGGTAGTAGACATTGCCTACCTAGCCTTCAGCAAATCCTTTGACAAGGTTCCACATAGGAGACTAGTCAAAAAGCAAGGCAGCCTGGGAATGGGACACAAAGTGGTGAACTGGACTGACAATTGGTTAAGGGACAGAAAATAGTAGTGGTAAATGGAACCCAATCATAGGAAAGGGCAGTGGTGACCAGTGAGGTACCTCAGGGGTCAGTACTGGGGCCAGTCCTCTTCCGTGTCTTCATTGGTGACATAGCAGATGGGCTGTAGGGAAAACGTTTGCCTGTTTGCTGATTACACCAAGATCTGCAACAGGGTGGATATCCCAGAGGGGGTGGAAAGGATGAGAAGAGACCTGGAACAGTTGGAGAGATGGTCGGGAGCATGGCAGCTAAGGTTTAACTCAAAGAAATGCAAAATCATGCATGTGGGGAGCAGGAACCCTGGAACGTGCTACAGGAATGGGGATGGGAGATGCTGACAGTAACCAAGGAGAAGAGAGACTTGGGGTCATAATCACAGATGACTTGAAAGCTGGCTAGGCAGACTGCACAAGCAGTGGGAAAGACCACTGGGATGATGGGGTGCATTGAAAGGGGAATCACAAGTAGAAAGAGGGAGGTAATGGCTGTACTGTACAAGACCCTGGTGAGACCTCACCTTGAATACTGTGTACAGTTCTGGAAACCACACCTTCGAAAGGACATTGACAAAACAGAGATGTGCAGAAAAGGGCAACCAAAATGGTGAATAGATTTCATCACAAGCCTTATGAGGAGAGATTGAGGGACCTAAATTTGTACTCGCTGGAACAGAAGGAGAAGTAACATGATAGAAACATTTAAGTATCTCAAGGGCATAAACAAGGTGGAAGAGGACAGCATATTTCAGCTCAGCAGTAGTGCCAGGACAACACAACATAACAGGAGATTGAAGGGTGGCCACATAAGGGGAAATATTAGGAAGTTCTTCTTCACGGAATGGGTGGTGGATGCATGGAATAGCCTGCCCCAGTAGGTGGTGGTGGCAGCCCATACTGTGGTGGGTTTTAAACCTGCATGGGACAGAAACAAAGGAATAATAGAATAGGAAGAAAAAGGTAAGCCAATGACCAATAAGAGTCAATAGTCACATTGTGAGCTAGTGTAAGCAGGCAGACTGGATGGACCTAGCAATCATTATCTGCTGACAGAATCTATGAATTTCTCAGCACCGATTCAAGCTGCACTGGAGAGGGGCCATGGGTGCAGAACTTGGCCAGGAGAATGCAGGGACCATAGACTATGTGCTGAATTGTGCAGTGCAGCCTGTCCACATGACTACATATGCTGCTCACCCGGAAACACTTCCCCAACTCAGTAGCGAATCAGAAGAGGAGCAAGGAACAGATTACCATGATCAGGTAAGTGTTCACATGGCTGCATTTGCACTGCGGCAACCCGAGCTGTCGGGCTGCTGTTGCACAGCTGTGGCTGTGTAAACATACCCAAAGAGGCATTTTTTTTTTTAACTTTTACATTTTTTCATCATTTACATCGTTAAGACCCAAAAAATACACAAAATACAGACATGTCCCAGGACTGACCCATAACTGCAATTTATTAATTCTTTGCAACTAAAAATAAATTATGAGCGACCCATCTCTGCAGTCCACCAGTCAATGCTCCAGCACGCCCACGGTGTCAAGCCTCTGGCAAACTCAGTCATGTATGAGCCTGGCACAGCATTCCACAAAGCACATGAACCAAGTGTATCCTCTGTTTAGCATTTATCTTGGGTCATATGCTCTACAAAACACTGTACCAAACTCGCACATGAACGAGTCCACCAGCGGCCCAGCGCCGTGGGGATGTGGAAGCATCAGCTGGCAGACTTCAAAGGTGGGACACTCACAATTTATTTTTAGCTTAAAAAAATCAAAATTGTAAGTAAATCCCAGGGCATTTATGTATTTCATGTATTCACAAAGTCATAATAGTGTAAACAGGCCAACTGAAAACAAATTCTGTAAAAAAGTTTAAAATAAAGCTGTCAGCGTCCCTCTAACAGTAATAGCCTGATCTCTTCTACCTATATACCCTAACAATGGAGTGATAATGACTCAAATTAAATCTTTTCTAGGGTCCCATCTTGCAGTGCCAGGTAACTGCAGCTAATAAAGAGCTGTTAATCACACCTGACCATCTGGAACACTGAGAGATATTAGCACGAGGACCGGAGCCTGCTAATGATGTGGCATTTTTAACTTCACTGATAGCTATAAAGGACCTGCACTAGTCAAGACTGACATGAAGAGGGTTAGCTGTACTAGTCCTGGACAATTTGAACTATGCCATGAACAAGTAACACAACATCAAAATTGATCCATGCAGCAAAATTCAATCCTTCAAAAGCAGAGATACAAATCCCCTCTATACCAAGGCTAAAAACATGAACATAGAATTTGTGGCAGATAAGGACTGCTTAGCCCACCCAGTCTGCCCATCCCCCCATCTACAGTATCACCGCAGACCCATTACCCTCATTTATAGTATCACCACAGACCCTACTTAATTTCTGCCCCCCCAAGATTCCCTTATGCCTATCCCATGCATTCTTGAACCCCACCACCTCCGCTGGAAGGCTGTTCCAGGGATCCACCACCCTCTTTCTGTGAAAAAGTACTTGCTCACATCTCTTCTGAATTTACCTTCCTAGCTTCATAGCATGTCCCCTTGTCTTAAAAGTCTCTGTCATATCCCCTCTCCCAGTGTGTACACAGGACTTCAGTTAACTCCATTTTTGGAGTATTTGACGTCCAAATATAAGGCAAAACTTCCAAAATAAAGGGGAGAAAGTCACCGACTTCCAAACATAAAAAACACATTTGGATGACTTCCAAAACTGAAGGTATAGAAGCCAAGAAATTATTGATTTTTTTCCGCTAGTGTTTGTATTAACATCAATACATGGTCCTTCATAGAATATTGGCTTCCAAACTGTGGGATCTGGAAAGTATTTTGACTTCCAAAAAACTGGAAGGACTTCCACATTTTGACTCATGAAAGTATTAAAATTCCACTAAAAAGTAAACTGCCTGAACCTCTCGGTTTACATACTGAAGTCCTTTAGTCCTGCTTGGTAGGGCTTTTGGTGCAGATCCTGCACCATGTTGGCCATCCTCCTCTGGACCACCTCTGCTCTATGTCCTTCTAGAGATGCAGTCTCCAGAACTGGACACAATATTCTAGGTGGGGTCTTGCCAGCGACGTATATAGGGACCACACCACCTCTCTCTTTCATCTGGTGATACCCCTCCCTATACACCCCAGCATTCCACTAGCCCTCCCACTGCCTTCTTGTACTGGCTGGCTACCTTTAGGTCACCCAACAAGATTACTGCAAGGTCTCTTTCCTGCCTGCTGGTTGTCAATACCTCTCCACCCATTTTATATACTTCCCCTGGGGTTTTGTGCCCCAAGTGCAACTACTATGCACTTTATGCATTGAAACCCAGTTGCGATACCCTTGACCACTCCTCTAGGTTTCTCAGGTCCCTGCTAATCCCCCCTCCCCCACCGGAAGTGTCCATCCTACTGCAGATTTGGGTGTCATCTGCACGGAGGCAGACCTTCCCTTTCAGCTCCTCAGCAATGTCACTTAAAGACATTAAATAGGACAGGTCCCACCACTGATCCCTGAGGCACCCCACTGGTCACCTCCCTTCCTCAGAGTGAATTCCATCTACCACCACCCTGTCACCTATTCCCTAACTAATTTCTTATACAGTTTACAACTTTGATCCCACTCCTAAGCTATCCAGCTTGCTTACTTGTCTCCTATGTGGATTGGTGTACTGAAATCTAGATGGATTAGGGTGGAATGGTGGAAGCGGCCCAATTCCTTGATCACCCCGTCAAATCTATCCGATTCATTTGCCATAGCTATCTCCCTTCCCCCGAATCCATGTTGCCTCAGCTTTTGTAACCCACTGTATTCAAGATATTCAACAGTCCTTTCCTTCAGCAACAATACCATTATCTTTCCCACCACCAGTGTCAGGCTGACTGGCCTGCAATTGCTAGCCTCTTCCCTGCCACTACTTGTGTGAAGTGTGACTACTCAGTCCTCCAGAACCACTCCTGTTTCCAGTGAACTGTTAAATAAAGAGGACTATCAAAGGTGCAGCCAGTACCTCCCTGAGCTCTCTCAATACACAATATGAAATGTGCATCAGAATGTAGGCATCCTGATTGGTCCCTGAATGGTTCCTGCCTGTGTGATATTCCTTCCTACGCACAGGAAAAGGGTCCAGTAATGCCACTATGCAGTGATTCTGGTAAATCTGCCACTTAGAATGTTGGCAAAATGAAACTCAACCATCTTGCTTTTGCCAACTGTGAGTGACATTTCAGCCAGCATTTTAATAATGGCAGATTTACCAGAAACTAATTTTAAAAGTAAAAACAGCAGACATGTCTCTACGGCTGAACAGCCTACACAAGCTGTCTTTCAATCCGCCTGCCCACTCGCCAGCCTGCCCATTAAATGTATGGCTGAACAGCCAACAATCTGTGTCCCAAACCACCCGCCCATTCCCTCGCACTCTCACTCTCCACAGTGTGTTCTCCCTACTGCTGCCTGGTGCTATAACATACAAAAATAAACAAGGGGATCTAGTAGAGCCTAGTCAGCTTATACCCAATAAATACGTCACTGTACAGGATTTTACTGGTGAAGAGAAAACATTGCCACTGGCTAGTGTTCTCCTAGACTGGGGTGAAACAGGGAAAACTGTGCAACAGGTGGCTGTAGCCAAAATGTTAGCAATGGATGTGATCCTGGGCAACAATCTCAAACAGGGGTGCAGGTACCCGTAGCCAAGCAGCAAGAAAAAATGGTAGTTCCCTGAACGTCACTGAAGCCATTGTGGTTCCCCAGCCTGTGTCTCCAGATGGGGAGGCTAATGAAAAGGGGGTAGAAATTTCCCCAGTAGCAAGTAACCACACAGCTACAGAGGGTTACTCCAAAGAGGATGGGGTGACCCATTGTCAAAGGGTTAGGATTGACAGTGATCCTGAGTGCCCTGATGCTAGTGCTAGGGACCCTAGTTTTGTGACTGAAGGGGACCTGTCCCATGCCTTGGGAATGTGTGAGGGGTTCGTAGCTGCTCAGAGAAGTGACCCTGGTTAAGAGAAGCTGAGGGCTTGGGCAGACTCAGACGGCGCACAAGGAGGTGATGGCAGACATAAGGTTTATTGGGAAAATGGGCTTATGTATACTCAAGTAATACAGACGGGGGGGGTGCTAAGCAGGCAGCTTATCATTCTCCAGGGGTATCGTGAGCAGTTGCTCAAGATTGTACTTGATATTCCTTTGTCTGATCATCTGGGAATTGCACGCACTATGCGGCGGTTGGCCCAGAATTTCTATTGGCCTAACTTCACCCAGCAGGTGAAGGAGTATTGCAGGTCTTGTCACTGGTGCCAAGAAATAGGGAAGGCGGGCAAGAAAACCCAAGCCGTCCTGATTCCATTGACCGTAGTAGAGGAACCATTCCAAAGGGTGGGAATGGATATTGTGGGGCCTCTAAATACCCCCAGCTTCTCAGGGAAGAGATTCATCCTGACTGTGGTGGATTATGCCACCGGTACCCAGAGGCAGTCGCCCTGCTCTCACTGAGGACAGACAAAGTGGCAGTTGCCTTACTTAGGATTTTCTCCTATGTTGGATTTCCGCAGGAGGTTATCACCGATCGAGGGGGTTCCTTCCTGTCGGACCTAATGAAATGTTTATGGAGGAAGTGTGGGGTGGTGCAGAGATGCACGACACTGTATCACTCACAAGCCAATGGGCTTGTGGAAAGATTCAATGGTACCCTGAAGTCAATGCTCCAGGCATTTGCTGAACAGCATGGGAGGGACTGGGAGAAATACCTTCCCCACCTGTTGTTTGCATAGAGGGAGGTGGCCCAAGAGTCGACAGGATTTTACCCCCTTCGAACTCTTATACGGATGCTGGGTACGTGGGCCCCTTGACTTGATACGGGAGGACTGGGGAGGCAAGCACGCCACCCAGGGAACTCTCATTGTGGATTACATCCTTAGGTTTAGGGAAAGGCTGAAGGAGCTTATGGGGACAGCCCAAAGCAACCTAGCAGCTGCCCAACAGAAACAAAAAGTGTGGTACGACCACAGAGCCAGAGCTCGCTCGTACATGGTGGGTCAGAAAGTAATGGTCCTTACTCCGGTCCAGAAAGACAAGCTGCAAGCTGAGTGGACAGGACTGTACAAAGTGGTTAGAAAGGTAAATGGAGTGAACTATATTGTAGAGTTACCTGACCGAAGACAGTTAGAAAGGACGTACCATGTCAACTTGATGAAGCCATATGCAAATAGGGCAGACATGGTGTTTGCAGTGTGTGGTCGTGGGAAGGGGACAGACAAAGGAGACCCCCTTCTGGACTTGCTGGAAGAAAGTAAGCGGGAGTCCTCTGTGGAGGCAACTAAATTGTCTCCCCAGCTCACCCCGGATCAGATCCAGAAAGTAAGGGAGGTTTTAGCAGACTTTGCCCCATTGTTTAGCCCCAAGCCTGGACTAACCCCCTTAGCGACTCACAATGTGGAGACAGAGACACAGACGCCCATATGGCGGACAGCATATTGGGTGTCAGAGGCTGTCCAAAAGGACATTAGGAGGGAAGTGGAGAAGATGCTGGATTTAGGGGTAATCCAGAGATCCCACAGCCCCTGGGCCTCACCCATAGTCCTTGTGCCTAAGCCAGATGGCTCTACTTGTTTCTGTGTGGACTATTGTGGACTGAATGCAGTCACGAAGTCAGATGCCCACCCGATGCCCCGGAAGGATGAATTCCTGGATAAGTTGGGAGGGGTGACCTACTTTATGACCATGACCTGACTAAGGGGTATTGGCAGGTAGAGTTGACAGACAGAGCTAGGGAGAGGTCAGCCTTCATCACTCCGATAGGCTTATTTGAGTTTAAGGTAATGCCTTTCGGAATGAAGAATGCTCCGGCCACTTTCCAAAGGTTGGTGAACAGGTGTTAAATGGTACTGAGGAGTACACCGTGGCATAGCTGGATGACATTGCCATCTTTAGTACCAGCTGGAAGGAACACCTTTCCCACCTTAGGGAAGTGCTGGGCAGGATACAGAGGGCCTGGCTCACTGTCAAAGCCAAAAAGTGTCAGGTGGCCATGGGAGAGATGGCATACCTCGGGCATGTGGTAGACCAGGGACAGCTCCATCCTAACCAGATAAATATAGAGGTAATCCAGGTGTGGCCCAGACCAGAAATGTAGAAGCAGGTCAGGAGTTTTCTAGGGACAGCAAGGCACTACAGAAAATTTATACCCAATTACAGTGCTCTGGCTGCTCCCCTATCTGACCTGACCCAGAAAAGGATGCTGAAGAAAATTACCTGGGGCCCAGCCTGTGAAGAAGCCTTTACCAGATTGAAGGAGGCACTGTGCAGTGCTCCTGTTTTGATAAGTCCTGACTATAGCAGGCCCTTTATAGTTCAGACTGATGCCTCAGATGTGGGTATTGGGGCAGTACTGAGTCAGACATCCAGCCAAGGAACAGATCACCCAGTAGTGTACCTAAGTAGGAAGTTAATTCCCAGGGAGCAGGCATACTCCACTGTGGAAAGAGAGTGTCTTGCCATAGTGTGGGCCCTAATGAAATTAGAGCCTTACTTATATGGGCAGCATTTTATGGTGCAGACTGACCACAACCCCCTGGTTTAGCTGATGCAGATGGGAATGAACAATGGTAGATTGCTAAGATGGAGTCTTGCTTTGCAAAGGTATGATATGACAATCAAACATAGAGCTGGAACCAGAAACCAAAACTCAGATGGTCTGTCTTATGTGTATGAGGAGTGAACTGATTTGGGAAGATCATCCCATGCCGGGGATAGACCCCCCAAATTCAGTCTAGGTGGGGAGGACTGTGACACGTGGACAGCCAGTTCTGAGTACACTCTGATTTTTTATAATATAAAAATGTGTTATGGACTGTGTCTGTCATGAGAGATGCTGAGACAGCATGTGAGTTGACACCACCCCCCCCAGGTTTTAGATACAAGGTGTTACCTGGAAGGCCAGAAGCTAATTACAGACTAGAACAGGCCTTAATCAAGAATCTCCTGTTTTTCTATGTTAAATATAGCTTTAACCGCTAAGAGGCAAATCAATATTCGTTTTATGATGTTAGAGGAGGAAACCAGGTTGCGGCACACTGGTGCGAAATCCTAAATGCTTTGATGTCTGTTTGAGAGAGGATATTGCTTATAGATGAAAGGAAATTCACAGACATGATTGGGGAAGTCACATGAGAAAAGGAGTTTCTGCTGATGTAACCTTAATTATCTTTCCTTCTAATATGATAAAATACGATAAAATATCCTTAGTACATGATTTTTCATAAACAGAGGAGGAGCTAGGTGTCCTCACACAATGGGGTTGGCAAAGGCAGTTTTTTAGACAGATTCTGTTTTCCTTCAGGGACACTTTTATCTGCACTCTGACAAAGAAACATTTTTGAGCACTTTGAGCAAGTATACAGGTAGAGAGAGTGAGAGACAAAATCTAAGTACTGTAGTAGGAATTGCACTGTTAAAACCTTGTTCTTTTAAAAGAATGTATGGTTCTTGTGATATAATGGTTCTGTATTTTATGTTTTACATACTTCTATCTATTTTAGTAAAACTCTGTTTTTAAAGACTACTTGGTCTGTCTTTGATTTTCTTTTCTTTAACAAGTGAAGTATTTATGGTTAAAGCAGACACTGTGCAAAAGCTTGAATGGTGATAACAAACTGGAAAAGGTAAGAGTAATCTGAGGTCTTTATTAGAGATTTTAAAGGTTCATTTTTGTACACCTGGTTAGCTGCCTGTAGGCAAAGATATCTGGCCCCCCGAAGACAGAATCATCTGAGCCTGTGCATTTGGTACGCTAACAAGAGGTTCACAGTTTGAATCCCTCCAGAACTGAGACCAAAGGTTGATTCAAACCTACAAAACAGACAGGAGGGTTACCCTGTTTCTTTTAAGTGTTCACAAGACTGCTCTCGGAGTTTGGCACTTTGGGAGCAGAGGGCTGACCTGCTGAGTGGGTTTGTAACAGATTGGTTGGCAGCAGTGCGAACAATTTTGGTATTACAAGCTTTTATTGTTCAGTGTGTCAGCTTAAAACTGTCAGTTCACTTGCAAAGAAAGAAAAAGGCAATGACTTATTTTTTTAAAAAAGAGACAGAACTATATCACTAGGCGTACAGTCAAGTTCCTGCCTGTTTTATTTTTTTCCCAAAAGTGCAAGCCAGAATAGCAGTAGTTAGGGAAGATGGCTTCCAACTACAGCAGGCATGCTGTAGACTACTTAAAGCAGTTGTGCGGGGGCAGAGGAGTCCTGTTTGAGGTGAAATCCAGCAAACAGAACCTAGTGGATGCCCTGATGGTAGCAGATACCCAGAGCACCGAGTCACAGACCATGACTGAAAAGGACCAAACTTCGAGTGTGGCAGGGCTAGTGGCCAGTGCAGTGTCCAGATTCGATGAAGATAGTAACAGGGCCACTGTCATGAGGCACAGCGAGAATGCCGAGAGGCAGAGCAAGAATAGAGAGATTCTGACCATGAGGAGCAGAGGCAACACGAGCTGGAGAAACATAGAAACATAGAATTTGTCGGCAGATAAGGACCTCTTGGCCCACCCAGTCTGCCCATTTCCCTACCTACTGGATAAGCTACAGATCCTAGTTAACCAGCAGCCTACTTCTTCCTACCCCACCCCCTAGATTGGCCTTATGACTGTCCCATACATGCTTGAATTCCACCACTGATTTTGACTCCACAACCTCCGGAAGGCCGTTCCATGCATCCACAACCCTCTCTGTGAAAAAATACTTTCTTAAATTACCTCTGAGCCACCCCCCCCATTTTCAAATTGTTCCCTCTTGTTCTTGCACACCTCTTTTTTTGAAAGATGCTACCCTCTTGGACTTTGTTGATTCTCTTGAGGTACTTGAACGTTTCTATCATGTCCCCCCTCTCCCTCCTTTCCTCGAGGCTATACATATTAAGCTCCTTTCGTCTCTTCATATGTCTTCCGGTGCAGACCCTGCACCATTTTAGTTGCCCTCCTCTGGACAGCTTCCATCCTGTCTATGTCTTTGCAGAGATTGGGTCTCCAGAACTGCACACAGTACTCCAGATGAGGTCTCACCAGCTGTCTGTACAGAGGATAATAACTTCCTGATTTCTACTGGTGATGCCTCTCCCTATGCATCCCAGAATCCCCAACCCTCCTTGCAGCCCTCTCACATTGCTTGCCCACCTTTAGGTCATCTGATATGACTACCCTAGGTCCCTTTCCATTTTGTTGTTGTTAGTATCTCACCCCCATTGTGTACTCTTCCCTGGGTTTTGTTTCCCATGTGTATTACCTTGCACTTCTTAGCATTGAATCTAAGCTGCCTACATTTGACCATTCCTCTAACCTTGCCAAGCCCCTTCTCATCCTTTCCACCCCACCCTGTGCATCAACTCTGTTGCAGATCTTTGTGTCATCTGCAAAGAGATATACTTTTCCTTCCAGTCCCTCTACAATGTCACTTATAAAGACATTGAAGTTGTCCTAATACTGAACCCTGCGGTACCCCACTAGTAACCCTCCTTTCTTCTGAGTGGACTCCATTTACTATTACTCTCTGTGTCCTATTCTCCAGCCAATTCTTTACCCAGGCTGTCATCTTGGGACCCACTCCCAGGCTGGTTAACTTGTATATTAATCTTTTGCGTGGGACTGTGTCAAATGCCTTGCTAAAGTCTAGGTAGGCCATGTCCACAGCCCCTCCCTGATCTACTACTTTGGTCACTCAGTCAAAGAAATCTATCAGATTCATCTGGCATGACCTTCCCGCTGTGAATCCATGCTGTCTAGGGTCCTGTGCCCCTCTGGCCTCTAGATACTCGACAGTTCTTTCCTTCAGAAGTGATTCCATCATTTTCCCTATCACTGAGGTTAAACTAACAGGTCTGTAGTTTCCTGCTTCTGCCTTGCTCCCACTTTTGTGAAGGGGAATCACATCTGCCCTCCTCCAGTCCTCGGGTACCACCCCATCCTCCCATGATTTGTTAAAAAGGGTAGTCAGTGGTGTCACTAGTTCTACCCTTAGTTCTTTTAGAATTCTGGGATGAATCCCATCAGGCTCCATTGCTTTGTCCACCTTCAGTTTTAAGAGTTCTAGAAACATAGAAACATAGAAGTTGACGGCAGATAAGGACCTCAAGGCCCATCCAGTCTGCCCATTTCTTTTTCTACCTTATAAATGTGCCATCGGCCTTTGCTCTGTCAGTGACCTATCTATTCATAGTCATTTGTATTGCTCCCTTATGCCTATCCCATGCCTGTTTGAAGCCCTGCACTGTATTCATAGCCACCACTTCTTGTGGTAAGCCATTCCATGCATCTACCACCCTTTCTGTGAAAAAGAATTTCCTCACATTCCCCTTAATCGGCCTCCTCTAATCTCATGCTGTGTCCTCTTGTCCTGCTATTTTTCTTATATTTAAACATGTTAGACTCTTTCACCTTGTTTATGCCCTTAAGGTGTTTAAATGTCTCGATCATATCACCTCTCCTCCTTTGCTCAAGGGTATACATATTGAGCTCCGTTAATCTGTCCTCATATGTCTTCTGATGCAGTCCTGCACCATTTTGGTTGCCCTTCTCTGGACTGCCTCAATTTAGTTAATGTCCTTGTGAAGGTGTGGCCTCCAATTCTGCAGTACTCCAGATGGGGCCTAACCAATGTCTTGTACAGAGGATTATTACCTCCCTCTTACGACTTGTGATACCCCTACTAATACACCTAACACCCCCTAGCCTTACCTACTGCTTTGAGGGTCTGCTTGGATGATTTTAGGTCATCAGTGATGATGATGCCCAAGTCTCTTTCTTCCTTTGTGACTGCTAGCAACTCCTCCCAGCCTATAAGTGGCTTCAGGGTTTCTCTTCCCTATGTGCATGATTTTGCACTTCTTTGCATTAAATCCCAGTTGCCACTCTTCTGACCATTCTGCTAGTTTATCCAGATCTCTTCTCATTCTGCCCACCCCATCTGGATCATCTACTCTGTTGCAGATCTTGGTGTCATCTGCAAACAGACAAGCCTTACCCTCTAGTCCATCTCTGAGGTCACTAATGAAGATGTTGAATAGGACTGGCCCAGGACTGATCCTCGAGGTACCCACTTGTGACTTGCATCTCTTCTGACTGTATACCATTTACCACCACTCTCTGTTTCTGCCAGTCAACCAGTTTGCCACCCAGTTGACCAACTTCTGACCCACCCGAGCCTACCTAGCTTATTTATCAATCTTCTATGTGGAACAGTGTCAAAAGCTTTGCTGAAGTCAAGGTAGGCGACATCAACTGCTCCCCTTGGTCCACCACTCTGGTTACCCAGTCAAAGAAATCTATGAGATTAGTTTGACAGGACCTTCCTTTGTAAACCCATGCTGTCTTGGATCCTGTGCCCCTATGGATTCCAGGTGTTGCACTATCCTTTCCTTAAGGAGTGCCTCACAATCTTGCCCACTACTGAGGTAAGACTGACGGTCTGTAGTTCCCGCCTCCTCCCTGCTACCACTCTTGTGGAGTGGGATCACATGAGCCCTTCTCCAGTCTTCTGGGACCTCTCCTGTGCTCAGAGACTCACTAAACAATTCTGCTAACGGCTCTGCTAGTTCCTCCTTTAGCTCCTTAAGTACCCTGGGATGTATGCCATCAGGTCCCATTGCCTTATCCACCCTGAGCTTAGCAAGCTCTTGTAGGACCCTTTCTTTTGTGAAGGGAGTAGTGCTCACCTCCCTCCCCCCTGTGTCCATGATGCTGAGCTGTGGGCCCTGCCCTACCTTCTCTTCAGTAAATACTGAGCAAAAGTATCTATTTAGGATAGATGCCTTTACAGGGTCCTCCTCCTCACGTGCTCCCTTTTCTCCATTAAGCTTAGCAATACCCCCTCTGGACTTTCTCCTTTCACTAATGTATCTATAGAAAGTCTTGTCACCTTCTTTTACTGTTCGTGCTAGTGTTTCCTCAGTTTGGGACTTTGCCTGCCTTACTGCCTTACCTGCTTCCCTTAGGGCAGTTTGGTATGCCTCCCTATCTTCATCCCGCTGTGTTCCCTTATATTTTCTGAAGGCCAGCCTTTTGGCTCTGACCTTTTCTGCTACTGTATTTGAGAACCAAAGTGGTTTCCTTCTTCTTTTGCACTTCCTTTTCTGTCTAACACAATGGGATGTTGCTTCAAGTATTGTATCCTTAATGCTTGCCCACTTTGCCTGTACCTCCTCACCTGTGTTTCTTTTTGCCAGGGCTAGCTTAACTCTGTTGGCCATCTTATCAAAGTCAGCTCCTCTGAAGTCCCATATTTTTGCTTTGGAATGGGATGATTTAGATGTAGTAGCAAATTGAACCATACCATGTGATGGTCACTGGCCCCCAGGTGACCTTCTACCTGGAGATCTGTGATCCCTTCTTTGTTAGTCAGTACTAAATCTAGGATAGCCCTGTCTCTTGTGGGTTGCTGTACCAGTTGTTTGAGGCCCTCCCCTGCAGGAATCCACTATGAGTCTAGTTCTGGCAGATGTTCCTGCTGGTATTGACCAATCTGTATCTGGCATGTTGAAGTCTCCCATTATCAGAACCTCCCTTTAGCTGTCATGTTTTGTATATCTTCTAACAGTAATGTGTCTATGTCCTCCCTCTGGTCTGGGGGCCTGTAGACAACCCCAGTTCTTATGGCTGTCCCATTTCCTGTTTCAGGGTGACCCACAGTTCTTCTGGCTCCTTTGTGTATTCTGAATTTCTGTAGCTTTGATATTTTCATTAACATACAAGGCCACCCTCCCCCTTTTGCACCTCGGTCTCTTCTGAACAATACATAGCCAGGTACTGAAGTCTCCCAAGTGTGGTTACTGGTAAACCACGTCTCACTAATTGCTACTATGTCCAGTTTAGCCTCTGACATTATTGCCTGCAGGTCTGGGATCTTATTTCCCAGGCTGTGAGCATTTGTGTACATGATTTTCCATTGGCCAGATTTTGGTGTGTTAGTTGTTGGGTGAAGTTTGGCATTACCCCTGTGCATCGTGTGGGAGACAAACCTTTTTTTTACCTGGTGATGCAAATGAGCGGCAAACACACTGAATTCCTGTTTGACCACTAGCTGAGGGGAGGGTGTTCTTCCCATCGACGTATGGGTGCTGCACCCCTCTCCCCATTTGCTAGTTTAAATATTCTGCAAAGACGTCAAACTTCTGCCCCAATGCACTGACTCCTCTTTAGTCAGATGCAGTCCATCAAATTTAAAGAACTTTCGCTCCCAGAACTGTTGCCAGTTCCTACAAATCTGTGTCCTTTTCCTGGCACCAGTCCTTGAGCCACGTGTTTAGCTCCCTATCTCCCCTTCTCTGACCTTCCGTCCATCTGCTCCCTTCTCCCAGACTGGCAGGATCTCAGAGAAGGAGATGCAGACGAAATAGATGATAGTTGTCACCAGCCTAGTCAGGTGTTCCTTGGTCTCCACAACTGACCGGCTGGCGAGATCATTAGTCCCTATGTGTACTAGGACATCAATGTTTTCTCCTGCTTTGTGAACAATTTTGCAATGCGGTCAGTGTCTCTCCATGCTGATGTACCTGGGACATCTGACCATCACCTGGCTGGAGATGGGTATCAACTCCCGAATCATGGTCTCCTATGATCAGAAGTTTTTGGATTTCCTTTGTGCTTGTTTAGTTTTGGTTCCTGATTTGGGTGAGTATTGTTGTGCTAGCTTCTGTGCTGCAGTGTCCTGCTCTGCAGTGTCTTCTGCCTCTTTATTTGATTTCAGAGATAGAGGCAGATACCTGTTGTAGTGTTTATATGGTTTTGGAGTAATGTGTTGGAGAGCAGAGAGTGATGGGGCACCTGATTTGCTCCTCTAACCACCGCCAACCTCCTGGACCAACTTCCCTCTCTCGATCGAGGTTTTCTGTTGGATGCTGGGGAAATGGCGGGTGGTTCTTATTATGTATTTCCTCTTCAATATGAAATTTGAGGCGTGCAATCTCTGCCCATGCTGCCTGGAGCTGAGACCTAAGATCTCCAAAGGCCCAGCATGTAGGACAGTGTCCTAAATCCTGTAAGACTGTCCTTCTGAAAATTGTTCCACAGTACCTGCAGTTAATGAAATCCATTCCAAATAAGTTGCTGGGTTTGTACCTAGTCAGAGTAATTAGAAGGAAAAAAATGCAAGTAATGGTTTAATTGTGCTTTGTTTAACTTGTTATAACAAGTTAAATTACTAGTGCCCTGTAAATGAGATCACCTTGTGGAGGCCCCACTGATCCGCCCCTTCCTGCTCTGCCACAGGAAATGTCACAACTGTGGTACCCTATAAAAGGAGTGTAGCGTGGGGTGGTTGGGGATGGGGTTGGGTGGCTGGGCCCTTCCCCTGCCTAAAAAGAAGAACCACGGACGAAAGAACAAGGAGTTCTTTCAGAACTCTTTCTTCTGTAAATGGGCTGGTATCATGGTATAATGGAGAAGCTACGACTTCAGCCAGCAGCACCAGAGCCGGTAAATGGCTTGGGTTTAACTGGGACTGAAGAACTGGGTTACAAATTGAACTCTAAATCATACCTCTCAGCCTCTTGCCTCCTGAATCAAGGACAAGGCTTAAAAAAATCAGGGACAAAGACCCAGAATCAGGGACACATCTTAAGAATTGATACTATTCATTTAGAATGCTGATAGAATGAAAGGATTTGTGTTAAGATGCATTTTCTGAAGAAGAACAAGTCTGAATCTTTAAAGTTTGACATTATTTTGTGATTTTAATCCCCACTCTTCTGTCATAGAAACATAAATTTTACGAGGGACAGAGGAAAACTTTGAGGCAAAATCAGGGACATCCCTGAAAATCAGGGACAGTTGAGAGGTATGCTCCAAATTGATAGCCGAATTTAAAGAGGAGGAGGATATGGATGCCTTTTTAAATTATTTTGAAAAAGTTTGTAATCAGGCTAGAATTCCTAGAGAGTCCTGAAGCTTCCGGGAAAGCTCGGGATGCATTGGGCCAAATGGACAATGAGGACAGTGATGATTACAGCAAACTTAAAGCTACATTGTTAAAAAAATTTGAATTAACTGCTGAATCATACAGATCTAAATTCTGTAAGCTTAGGAGAATCCCTGACATGAGGAGCTAGCAATGAAACAACGTCAGTTTTTAAAACATTGGTAGGAAGGAATTGTGGCAAACTCTGTTGATAACATTGAAAATTTGATTTTGTTAGAACAGTTTTATTGGGCATGCCCAGCAGAGCTAAAAACCTGGCTGGAGGACCGAGATCCCAAAACTGTGCAAGAGGCTGCTGAACTCTCGGACCGCTATGCCAAGAGCAGACCTGCTCTGAGAGTGAATGGAATGGGCGTGGCAGAGCAGAAAGGGAAAAGCGCGCCTTCAGGGCAGCAAAAACCCTCACTGTCTCCACCAAAACCAGTTAGCCCCAGGTTTTAAAGAAAAGATTTCTCTGAAAACAGAAGTGAATGTTAGTTATGTAAAGAAACTGGGCATCTTGCCAGACAGTGTCCCAAAAGAATGAGCAATAATATGCAGAATGGTACTAGAAAAGAAGTGGGTTGTTTGTGTGTCCCTGGAAGCATGCCTGTGAACATGAGGGAACACATGCACCCAGTCATGGTGAATGGTGTACAGACACAAGGGTTAAGCGACACCGGGGCATCCTTGACCTTGGTAAAGGGGGATCTAGTAGAGCCGGGTCAGCTTATACCCATTAAATATGTCACTGTACAGGACTTTACAGGTGAGGCGAAAACATTGCCCCTAGCTAGTGTTCTCCTGGACTGTGGTGAAACAGGGGGAACTATGCAACAGGTGGCTGTAGCCAAAACCATAGCAGTGGATGTGATCCTGGGCAACAATCTAAAACGGGATAGTGTGTGTGCTGTTACCCATAGCCAAGCGGCAAGGGAAAATTGTAGATCCCTGCACCCCACAGAGAGAGGGGTGACCCATTGTCAGAGGGTTGGGACTGACAGCAATCCTGAGTACCCTGATACTAGTGCTAGGGACCCTAGTTTCATGACTGAAGGGAACCTGTCATAGAAACATAGACTTTGATGGCAGATAAGGACCGCTTGGCCCACCTAGTCTGCCCATTTCCCTACCTATCCTATCTATGTCCTTGCGGAGATGAGGTCTCCAGAACTGTCTGTACAGGGGGATAATAACTTCCTGTTTTCTGCTGGTGATGCCTCTCCCTATACATCCCAGTATCCCCCCAGCCCTCCCTACTGCCTTCTCACATTGCTTGCCAAACTTAAGGTCATCTGATATGATTACCCCCAGGTCCCTTTCCATTTTTGTTGTTGTTACTACTCCCCCCAATTGTGTAATCTTCCCCTGGGTTTTTGTTTCCCAGGTGCATTATTTTGCACTTCTTTGCATTGAATCCAAGTTGCCATTCCTCTGACCATTCCTCCAATCTTGCCAAGTCCCTTCTCATCCTTTCCATGCTTCCTTGTGTATCAACCCTGTTGCAGATCTTTGTGTCATCTGCAAAGATGAATAATTTTCCTTCCAGTCCCTCTGCAATGGACCATACCAGCTATCACCATCCATACACTCCTACCCAGCATGTCCTTTCATTCTAAAAACAAAGCTTTGGATCATGTATGGTGCAAAAATAAACCTAATAAAATACATAATTTGGAAGCTTAAAATAGGCATTCTTGGGATACACAGATCATCCTATATAGAAATAGAGATAGTATAGCATTATGCCTGTGTACCGTTTCCCCTAGGCTGATAAAAGGACAATGTTGGGGCAGAGCATATTTAAAGCAATGCTTTTAAAAATAAAAATGTCATACTTTTCTGTTTCCCAAGCCCCTTAGGTTTGTGTAGCCCCACCCCAAATAAATCTTTGATGTGCTCCTGGCTCACTTAAGATGGTACAAAAGCTTCCAGAAGTGCAGGTCTCCAGTTGACTATTGGGTGGAGGCTGAGTGAGTCTTTCTCTGCCTGACTCTGTTCAATACCCTGTGGGTGGTAGTGACAGTGTGGTGAGGTGCACGATGAGGTCAGCTATTGTATGTGTGCAGAGCTAGGACTGCTTGATTGAACATTTGCTGTTGTGATGTCCTCTGATTTGGTGTATATGTGTGTGTGTGTGTGTATGTGCATGGGGGGGCAGAAAGAAGAACAGAGGAGGACATGTCACAAAACAATGGGAGGGGGATCACTGTGTGTGATGGCACTGCAGTCTTTTTCCTGCTGGGGAGCTGGAAGCAATGTGGGAGCAGGATGAATGTGCAATAAATCAGATTTCTTAGCTCGCATTGTTTCTTGTATAAGATCAAATTTTACCATTGCAATTGAGGGCTAGTGCAACTATCTATGGGCTAGTGCAATTTTGAATCAACTTGCCCTGCTGGCTAGTACAAAAAAAGTTACGGTTGACCCTTGCCTTCAGCCCCATCACCTGCCATTTCTGGGGCTTGCTGCCTCATTTCCACTTCTCCACATCTTATGCCCTGTGCCAGGGTCATGAGAGCTTCCCCCAGCCCCTTCGGATGTCATGTTTGGTGGGAGGCAGGTACTCAGTAGACAGTGTGGGGCCCCCCACTTCATCCTGCATTGGTAAGGTAGCATGTCTGCTTTTTCATCCCTTCCCTCAGATGTCTCATGGACCAGGCTGGCCGTGGTGTGCACACACAGAGTTTGCTCACCATCGGGGGGAGTCCATCCACCTACTGCAGCTCCAGCTCGTACCATCTGTGATCTCCCCACTGGTGGTAGCATGACAGATCATGCTACCCTCACCCCCAACTCCTAGAGTACAGCAGCCTGAAAGAGAATCAGTCCCCCCCCCATCTGGCCCAATGACTCAAACTTGTTCCTGACCCTGGGTTGTGGTGTTGCAAGTGTTAGCACCACCTGACAGGCCAGCTACCTTCTTCTGAGATCATATCGGGGGGGGGGGGTGGAATTGTCATTTGTCTAGTGTACCTACCTGGTTAAACAAAAATAGTAAATTCAAAAGAAATATCAGGAATACCTACTTCACTGAGTGATGGGCACTTGGAACAAACTTACAGAACAAGCGGCACCAGCGGTAATAGTTTCTACCTTGAAGGTTTAACTAGTAAAGTACCTTGCAAAAACTTGGTGACAGGATATTCCTGCTGGGTTGTTGGGGAAAGGAACTGGATGGCCAATGCTTTCTTTCCTGTCTTTGGATGTTTGCATGTTATACAATGCACCGATACTCCACCAGATGGACGGCACCCCTTTCTGACACTGTTGGCACACGGTTGGAGCACTAAGCTGCTAGGTCTCCAGCAAGTAATAGTAACAGACAGGGAAACAGGGCAGACTAGATGGGCCTACTGCTCCTTTTCTGCCGATAAATTTCATGTTTCTTACTGCCAGCAATCTAGCATCTCCGATTTTACTCACTAGAATGACAGCACCAGTATTCTGTTACTGCTAGCAGCAGACTAAGTCTCTGATTTTACTGTGTAGAATGACAGCACCACTGTTCTGACTGCCATCAGTAGAATGAGTCTCTGGTATTTCATCATTATCTTGGTCAACAGTTGCAAATGTATCACGGCCAAGCCGTGATGTGTATATCGACATTTGCAAATATGGATCTATATTTGAAGAGTATGACATTCATTAACAAATGCAAAAACAGGATACTGGACTTTAGAAGAGCTGACTTTGGCAAAATGGGTGAATACCTGAAAAATGCACTAGCAAATGACCAAAAAGGAGGGGTGGAAGAACAATGGAGAAAAATCAAAACTGCCATCATAGAGGCAACAATCCTTTGTGTGAAGCAAATAAAGAAAACAAAGCGGAGTAAAAAACCACTATGGTTTTCAAACGAGGTAGCAGGGAAGGTTAAGGAGAAAAAGGCTGCATTCAAAAAGTCTAAGGAATCACAGAAGGAGCATGACAGGGAACTGTATCAATTAAAGTAGAAAGAAGTGGGGAAGGCAGTCAGACTAGCAAAGGCCCAAACCGAAGAAAAAATAGCCAACTCAGTTAAGAAGGGGGATAAAACCTTTTATAGGCACTTTAGGGAGCATAGAAAGGTTAAGGGAGGGATAGTGAAGATTAATAAAGGAGAGGGAAGGTGGGCAGAGGAAGACAGTGAAAAGGCAGAGATACTGAATGAATACTTTTGCTCAGTATTCACAAAAGAAGATGAGGAGGAGTTATCTAAACCAGACAATAGAAGCACTCTGGGTAGGGGGGTTGACACCAGTCCATTCACAGAAGAAAGAGTCCTGAAAGAACTCCTAAAACTCAAGGTGGACAAAGCAATGGGGCCTGACGGGATTCACCCCAGAATCCTAAAAGAACTAAGGGAGGACCTAGTGACATCACTGACCATGCTTTTTAACCGATCATGGCAGGATGGGGCGGTACCTGAGGACTGGAGCAGGGCAGATGTGATTCCCCTTCACAAAAGTGGGAGCAAGGCAGACGCAGGAAACTACAGACCTATAAGTTTGACCTCAGTGTTAGGGAAAAAGATGGAATCACTTCTGAAAGAAAGAATCGTTGAGTACCTAGAGGCCAGTGGTGCACAGGACCCAAAGCAGCATGGATTTACAGCAGGATGGTCATGTCAGACGAATCTAATTGATTTCTTCGACTGGGTGACCAAAGTAATGGACCAGGGAGGGGCTGTGGATATGGCCTACCTAGACTTTAGCAAGGCATTTGACACAGTCCCACACAAAAGATTAATAATCAAGTTAGCCAGCCTGGGAGTGGGTCCCAGGGTGGTAGTCTGGGTAGCAAATTGGCTGCACAACAAGATGCAGAAGGTAATAGTGAATGGAACACATTCCGAAGAAAGGTGGGTTACTAGTGGAGTACCTCAGGGCTCAGTACTGGGTCCAGTCCTCTTTAACATCTTTATAGGTGACATTGCAGAGGGTCTGGAGGGAAAGGTATGCCTCTTTTGCAGATGACACAAAGATCTGTAACAGAAATGATACACAAGGGGGGGGGGTAGAAAAGATGAGAAGGGACTTGGCAAGGTTGGAGGAATGGTCAGACATGTGGCAACTTAGATTCAATACAAAAAAGTGCAAAGTAATGCACCTGGGAAACAAAAACCCAGAAGATGAGTACAAAATAGCAGGAGAGGTACTAACAACAACAAAAATGGAAAGGGACCTGGGGGTAGTCATATCAGATGACCTAAAGGTGGGTAAGCAATGTGAAAAGTCGATAAGGAGAGCCAGGGGGGATACTGGGATACATAGGAAGGGGCATCACAAGCAGAAAAAGGGAAGTGGTTATCCCTCTGTACAGGCAGTTGGTGAGACCCCATCTGGAGAACTGTGTGCAGTTTTGGAGACCTCATCTATGCAAGGACATAGACAGGATGGAAGCAGTCCAGAGGAGGGCAACTAAAATGGTGCAGGGTCTGCAGCAGAAGCCATATGAAGAGAGACTGAGAGAGCTTAATATGTATACTCTTGATGAAAGGAGGGACAGGAGGGACATGATAGAAATGTTTAAGTACCTCAAGGGAATCAACAAAGTCCAGGAGGGTAGCATCTTTCAGAAAAATAGATGTGTAAGAACAAGGGGACACATTTTAAAGATAGAGGGGGGACAGCTCAGGGGTAATGTGAGGAAATTTTTTTTCACAGAGAGAGTGGTGGATACATGGAACAGCCTTCCTGAGGAGGTCGTTGGGTCTAAAACAGTGGGGGAATTCAAACATGCGTGGGACAGACACAAGGCAATTATAGTTGGGGGTTGCAGGAAGTAGGCTGTTGGTTAACTAGAATCTGCAGCTTATCCAGTAGGTAGGGAAATGGGCAGACTGGGTGGGCCAAGTGGTCCTTATCTGCTGTCAAAGTCTATGTTTCTATGTTTCTAAATCACTACCTGGGGTGCAAACAGTACTAGGAGATTACTAGTGTAATGCTGCATATATACCATCATCCTGGTGACTTAGCCTTATAATGAGGGTGGAGATGGAATTTCATGGAGCTGAGGTACTGCAGAAGAGGGATAAGAACCAGACGTTTGGACCTAGAGAGGATCGGATCAGTAAAATCTGGACCAGCAGGTCTAGTCAGGTAAGTCGGACCAGGTACAAGTTGAATATTGCTAATCTGGACATCATGGCTGGATGACCTGATCTGGCCTCTACACAACAGGTCCAGTTCTGGCTGTCCAGTTACTCCTCTAGGACTGGGTGAAAACCAGACCAGATGGGTAAAAGCCAGACTGGTCAATCCAGCCAGAATGGCTTGACCAGTAATATTTGCATAACTTGCACCCAGTCTTGCCAGACCGGCCAGTCATACTTTTGCCATTCTGATCCAGCCAAAGTCTGAAGGTCTGGTTCTCACAAAGTCCCATACAGCAGCCATATATCATAAAATTAGAACAGAACATGTTATAATGGGGATATTGATATGATTTTATTTCACTGAGACCTACAGGTTTTTTTCCTCCTTAGAGAGTGAGGGCTGCCTATAGGTGCAGCACACCCCCACCCAAACTCTATCTGCCCTCAAAGTTGTAAACCACTGAATGCACCACCCTGTCCTTTCGGCAATGATGATGCAATGGTAAATGCTGCCAGGGAGGGTTACACGTTCAACAAGGCTGAACAAGTTAAAGGAAGGATTATGATTATGCCACAGAAAACAGCATCTAGGAAACAAGCTGGAGACCAGAAGTACAGACATGAAGGTAAGAGCAATCCTAGCCTACACACCAGCCATGACAAAAAAATAAATAAATATATTAGAAACTCACATCAAAAAAACTTGTTCTAGTTTGTAGACACTATAAGCATCTAGACCTCAGTACCAGAATGTCAAAAGATGTCTTTCCAAGTAAGGTACACAGACTGCAAACTGCTATATTATTACAAAGTTCTGAGGTAAAATTGAACAAAGTGTTTGCAGGTCTGCACTGGTGTGTGATGAGATTAACCACTGCCTTCTAAGGCGTTACCTAGGATTGCTTCCATCAGAATAACCACAAACAACTTGAGTAGACTGGACAACGTGCACAGTACAGCAGCAGCTCGGTGTTGGTCTGTCTTGGTTGTTAATCTACTTTTATTTAGAGTCCTTTGGATTATAAAGAAACTTTTCACCATTTGACATTCCAGGACTGGACAAATAAAGTACTATTTGTTATTTGGACATGAATAATGAATAGCGGCACTATTTGTGCCAATGCATAATTGGAAAAATACTACAAAAAAAAAAAAAATAAAAACAGCCCCCACTCTCCTCCCCAGCCCAATCATGTTAAACTACAACTCCCTGTCCCCATCCAACACTGTGCAACTAGCTCACTTCTACCCCCCAGCACCCACAACTAAAGATTTAATAAAAAAAAAACTCCATGGTAGGTGACGGCACAACCCCACCCGCCTCCACATTTTGCTAACTTAACTGTATCATGCTGGTTGTATTTGTTTGAGGAGATAAATGGTGGCATAATTTGAAGTTGTTGAACTGCAGGTCATCAGACTCATCCCAGGATTGATACATTTTTAAAACTGCCATATCCCACAATGTTTATTTCTCTGCCTCTTTTTGGCTCCCTTCCTGGAAGCTTTCACTCCTATCTAAACTACAGGAGTCAGTCATCAGCAGACTCTTCTCTGTTACCCTCTGTACAGTGGATTTATATTACTTGCTTCCCAATAATCTGTGGACCAAACTAGCAAGGAAGGAATCTTACACTCCAAGCAATACACACAACATCATTCCTGTCTGTCACAGCAGGTAGGAACCTTTCCCTGCCTCCAAAATCAACAAATACCTCAGACTTCAATGATATGTACTTGATCTTTACTGCCTCGGCAGGGTTTCACACCTTCATTGTTACTAGGGATTGGCCTTAATCTTTTTTTTTTTTATTGCAAAGGACAGGTTAATTTCAGACTGCAGCAACCCACAGATTATTGCACCATTCCACAATTATAATGTAGAATTTTGAGCATACCAGGAACAAAATCAAAAAAAAAAAAACAAGCCACAAAATATTCCGGTAATTGAACATTTATCCTGCTCCTACTTTGCATCCTGCCCCAGCAAAAAAATAAATAAATAAAAAGCACATTCCATGCAGTCATAAGCAGTCTGCACACACTCCCCAACTGATCCAAACAGTGGCTCCCTTTCTGTGCCATGCCCCCCCTTAAATCAGATGATCCAACAGCAGCTGCTATTCAATCAACTAGACCTGGTCCGCCCCCCCACACGTTTACATCATTTTTATAAATAAAAAACACTATCCCTTCATCAGCCTGGAGATCTAGTCCAAAGGCATGAAGCTCTTATTTCTATACCATCCCTGCACTAAAGCACTGCTTTTAATATGAAAGGACATGCTAGGTGTGCATGGATGGGACTGACCAGTGTGGGCCACTGGGAATAATTGGGGACCCCCTACACCTGCCAGTAATGGCACCTATGGCTCGTCATTCTAGGTCCTATGTAGTCACTGGCTTGCAGTGGTATCTGGGTAAAGTACAGAGCTGGCAGACTGGAAAGGCAGCGGGACCAGCTATGGGGAAGCTGGCATAAAACCCACTACCTGTAGGACAGAGCCTATATACAGAGTCTTAATATTCTGTCAATTAAATGGTTGGATATAGATACTCAAAATGTAGGAAAATTAGGGGCACCATTGGACTTACTAATGTGGGGCACATCATAACTCACATGGAGACAAACTCAGAAAGAACACTGGAAGCTAGTGACTTAAAAGCTGTGATTACACAGCTGTTCTATGCAGATTATTTTGGCAGTTCCTGTGTTGTCACAACCTCCTACCTCGATCTACATAAAGTTTGCATGGCTCCTCTGTAGTTGAGAAGATAATGTAAGCACTTCTCAAGAACAGAATTGTGGACACCTGGTAGCCAATGGGCTGGGGGATCCTAGGCAACATGGGTTCTCTGCAGGACGATCCTGTCAAACAAATCTGATTGATTTTTGACTGGGTGACAAAAGCTGTAGATCAAGCAGGGGTAGTAGACATTGTCTACCTAGACTTCAGCAAAGCCTTTGACATGGTTCCACATAGGAGACTAGTCAACAAGCTAGGCAGCCTGGGGGTGGGACACAAAGTGGCGAACTGGACTGACAATTGGTTAAGGGACAGAAAACATTAGTGGTAAATGGAACCCAATCAGAGGAAAGGGTGGTGGTGACAAGGGGTCAGTACTGGGCCAGTCCTCTTCCGTGTCTTCATTGGTGACATAGCAGATGGGCTGGAGGGATACGTTTGCCTGTTTGCTGATGACACCAAGATCTGCAACAGGGTGGATATCCCAGAGGGGGTGGAAAGGATGAGAAGAGACCTGGAACGGTTGGAGAGATAGTCGGGGGCATGGCAGCTAAGGTTTAATGCAAAGAAATGCAAAATCATGCATGTGGGGAGCAGGAACCCTGGAACGTGCTACAGGAATGGGGAGGGGAGATGCTGACAGTAACCAAGGAGAAGAGAGACTTGGGGGTCATAATCACAGATGACTTGAAAGCCGCTAGGCAGACTGCAAAGGCAGTGGGAAAGACCACTGGGATGATGGGATGCATTGAAAGGGGAATTACAAGTAGAAAGAGAGAGGTAATGGTTGTACTGTAGAAGACCCTGGTGAGACCTTACCTTGAATATTGTGCACAGTTCTGGAAACCACACCTTCAGAAGGACATTGACAAAATAGAGATGTGCAGAAAAGGGCAACCAAAATGTTGAATAGATTACATCACAAGCCTTATGAGGAGAGATTGAGGGACATAAATTTCTACATGCTGGAACAGAGGGAGAGGTGACATGATAGAAATATTTAAGTACCTCAAGGGCATAAACAAGGTGGAAGAGGACAGCATATTTCAGCTCAGTCAGCAGTAGTGCCAGGACAACATGACATAACAGGAGATTGAAGGGTGGCCACATAAGGGGAAATATTAGGAAGTTCTTCTTCACGGAAAGGGTGGCGGATACATGGAATAGCCTGCCCCAGGAGGTGGTGGCAACCTGTACTGTGGTGAGTTTTAGACCTGCATGGGACAGAAACAAAGGAATAATAGAGGTAGGAAGAAAAAGGTAAGCCAATGACCAATAAGAGTCACTGGTCACTTTGTGAGCTAGCGTAAACGGGCAGACTGGATGGGCCTGGCAGTTCTTATCTGCTGAAAGAGTCTATGAATCTCTCAGCACCGATTCAAGCTGCCCTGGAGAGGGGTCATGGGTGCAGAACCTGGCCAGGAGAATACAGGGACCATTGACTATGTGCTGAAGTGAGCAGTGCATCCTGTCCACACGACTACATATGCTGCCCACTCCGAAACACTTCCCCAACTCAGTAGCGAATCAGAAGAGGAGCAGGGAACAGATTACCATGATCAGGTAAGTGTTCACATGGCTGCATTTGCACCGCAGCAAGCTGAACTGTTGGGCTGCCATTGTGCAGCTGTGGCTGTGTAAACGTACCCAAAGAGACATGTTTTTTTTTTTTAACTTCCACAGCATTTTTTCATAATTTACATCATTACGACCCCAAAAATACACAAAATACAGACATGTCCCAGGACTGATCCATAACTTCAATTTATTAATTCTTTGCAACTAAAAATAAATTACAAGTGACCCATCTCTGCAGTCCACCAGTCTTCAGTGCTCCAGCAAGCCCACGGCACCAAGCCGCTGGCAAACTCATTCACGTGCAAGCCTGGCACAGCATTCCACAAAGCACATGAACCAAGTGTATCTTCTGTTTAGCATTTATCTTATTTTATTTATTTATTTATTTATTTGTGAAATCAGTTTACAACCTTTGAGCCAGAGGCTCATTTCCAAAGGTACCTCGTCACATTAAAGACATACATAGAGTTTTTGGTTACATAGCACAGGTTTGCTAAAAATAGGCGTTCATCAGAGGCACCACGTCACATTGAGGTCAGACAAAATACATTTAGGTTACAGGGTACAAGTAACTGAGAACAGGTGTTACACAAGTTGGTATCAAAAATTGAGCAATCTAATAGGCATACCATGAAACAGCTGGCACTGGCCAGGTTAGACATAGGGTACGGTGTGCGGGAAGAGGTGGTGAGGAGGCTGGGTGGAGAGCCGCCAGGTGGGCGTTGTCATGAGAAGTCGAGGTGGGCTGCCTTCCAGAACAGGGAGCAGCTCAGGAGTGTTGAGCTGGTTTCAAGGGTGGTTTGAACTTGGAGATGGTGGTGGTATTGGTGATGGGGGCAGGGAGAGAGTTAACCAGGATGGGGCTCTGAAGCAGAAGGACCTCTGGCCATGGCTGGTTCTTGATCTGGGGACCATTAGAGTGGTCTTGTTGGATGACCGTGTTGCAATAGTGGGTGGGATCCGGTGGATGGATGCTGTCACCCCAGGAGGGGAGAGCCTGAGTAGGGTTTTTTTTGTGAGGAGGCAGGTTTGATATCGGAGCCGTTCATCCAGGATAAGGAGTTTAGCCTCGTCATACAGCTGACAGGTGTGTGTGAGCCTGGGGGCACCAGTAATCAATCTGCAGGCTTCATTCAGGGTTAAGTGAATTTTTTTGAGTGCAGTCGTGTCGGCAGCACCATAGACTGGTAGACCATAGTCTACAAGGGACAATACGGAAGATGTAACAGCGAGCCAGAGCGCATTTGGGGGAAGGCAGATTCTATGGCGGAAGAGGATGCCAAGCCGTGTGTTAGTGGCGGATGTTAGGGCATCAATGTGGTTGTGAAAAGTGAGGGCTGAGTCGAAGGTAACCCCAAGGTATTTGTAGGAGCAGACTTATTCCAGTGGCTATTTGGTACTAGGAAGGATATAGAGTGGGTGGTTGCTAGCTTTGTTTTGGGGGTGGGAAAAGAGTGTAGCTTTGTTTTTTTTTAAGATTGATGATGAGTCTGTGCTCCTTAAACCAGGCTTCCGCATTATTGAAAGACTGCTGTAGGGTGTCCTGAAGGGAGACGAGATTGCGGTGGGTGGCAAAAAGGACAGCATCATGTGCATACAGGAGAATTTTGCCAGGGCATGCACTGGGCATGGTGTTCAGATAGAGTGAGAAGAGAAGGGGGCCCAGGATGGAGCCTTGGGGGACCCCAGAGTGAATGGGACGGGTATCAGAGAGTATCCCATTGATTTTAACACACTGTGATCGAGCGGCTAGATAGCTCGTGCACCATGCTAGGGGGCCAGCCGAGAGACCAGTGTGGCAGACAGCATTCAGCAGAAGAGGGTGGGAGATGGTGTTGAAAGCCTTTGAGAGGTCGATGAACACTGCACCAGCTAGGGAGCTGGTATACAGGGAGGAGTGTAGGAAGTTGGAGAATTCAATTAGTGCAGTGCTGGTACTGTGACCAGCATGGAAGCCATGTTGCTCTGGGCATAAGATGTTATGCTTAGCCAGATATTCAGTGATTTGAATGGCCACCACTTTCTCCAGGGCTTTGGGGGGGGGGGAGGATGGAGATTGGCCGGTAGTTGTTGGCCGACGACCTGTTGCCCCCTTTATGAATGGGCATGATTATGGCTGTTTTCCAAGCTGTGGAAAATTGTCCCAGGCAGAGCGTTCGGTTAATTAGGCTGGTGAGTGGGGCAAGGACTTCATCTAGCACCAGCCTGAGGATATTGGGGTCCAGTGAGTCACTGCCGGAACTGTTGCTATTCAAAGCTTTGATTAGGATGGGTCTGGCTTCCCAGGCAGAAATCTTGCGCAGGTGGAAGCTGGGGTGCTGGAGAACAGGGGGAGGTTGGTTGGGGGAAGGGTCAAAGAAATTACTAGGGAGAACTGAGCTAAGGTCAGTGAAAGCGGTGTTGAGCCAGTTAGCTATGGTGGCAGTCTTGGGTCATATGCTTTATAAAATACTGCACCAAACCCACAGACGAACAAGTCCACCAGTGGCCCGGCACCGTGAGGATGCGGGAGCATCAGCTGACAGACTTCCAAGGTGGGACACTCACAATTTATTTTTAGCTAAAAAAATCAAAATCAAAATTATAAGTAAATCCCGGGGCATTTATGTATTTCATGTCTTGATGATGACAGGCTTAGTTTGATGGACCATTATTTGGCCTATCAATCCGCAGTCTCTCGTAAGAAGGCAGAGTTCCTGTCCAGAGAGATAGCGGCTGCACAGAATAGACCAGCTCAGCTCTTTCGGACTGTGGACAGACTGTGCAATCCAGTCTGTCTTCAGCCCAGAAGAGCTTTATCTCAAGAATGGTGTGAGGAGCTTGCTCTCTTCTTTGCAGATAAGGTTGTCAAAATCAGATCGGATATTCACTCTTCCCTCCCCAATGGGAGCGACGGTGGTCGGCAGGAGATGTTGAACACCCAGTTTAGATGGTCTGACTTCAGCCTTCCCACAATCGATGATGTTGTGATGATCATTCGAAGCACTGCGACCGACTAGCTGTGATTTGGACCCTGGGCCCCACACGCCTTTTAGTGGGTTGTGTGGATAAGATCGGCCTAGTCCTAGCTTTGATCGCCTGGAAGTCTTTGGAGAGGGGAATTTTTCCAGATCCCCTTAAAGAGGCTATAGTTAAGCCTCTATTAAAGAAACCCTCCCTAGATCCAGATTGTCTAGCAAACTACAGGCCAGTCTCTAACTTACCCTTTGTGGGTAAAGTTATTGAGTAACTGGTCGCAGCGCAGTTGGAGGATCATCTGACCAACAACAATATCTATGATTCTCTCCAGTCTGGATTTAGGAAAAGGCATAGTACCGAGACAGCACTCGTACGGGTACTAAATGACCTCCTAATAGCGAGAGATCGTAGGACCCGATCCATCTTGGTACTACTTGATCTCTCTGCAGCGTTTGACACCGTTGACCATGGTGTGCTGTTAGAGCATCTGCGGTCAGTCTGTGGACTGTCTGGTACGGTCCTCAGATGGTTTCAATCTTACCTCGAGGGAAGGACTCAGAGAGTGGTGTCGGGAATTTTTTCCTCAGCATCACTCTCCCTACCCTGCGGGGTACCGCAGGGTTCTATTTTAACACCTATGTTGTTTTCCGTGTACATGCTACCATTAGGGGTGATTATTAGACGATACGGTTTGGGTTTTCACTGCTACGCAGATGATACCCAGCTGTATATGTCTTTTGTGCCCGGGCCAGGACGCTGCCTTGTCGGTATTTAATAACTGCCTTGAAGAAATCCAAGACTGGATGAATGGGAGTTGGCTGAGGTTAAACCCAGAGAAACTGAGGTGTTGGTTGTGGACAAAGGTCACTGTGAGCGGGTCTGCGGAGGGATCACCCTCAGGCTTATGGCTTGGAGGTGTTCAACTGGCGACCTCAGATCAGGTGTGAATCTTGGCGTAATAATTGACAGCAGCTTGACACTTAAATCCAGGTGTCAGCGGTCGTCAAAACTTCCTTTTTTCATCTGAGAAATATTGCCAGGGTGAAGCACCTGGTTCCTCCAGAGGACCTTCAACATTGATCCACGCCTCGTTACCTCCCGCCTTGACTACTGTAATTCCTTATACCTAGGGCTATCGGGGTTGAACTCGCCGTCTGCAGCTAGTGCAGAATCGCGGCAGCCAGGTTGTTGACTGGATCTTCTAGATCCAGCCATATAATACCTGTGTAGCGGACTGCACTGGCTGCCAGTACGCATGAATCACCTTCAAGGTCGGTTTACTGACCTATAAAGCCCTACATGATCTGGGACCTACTTCATCTGAAAGAGCTCCTTTGCTCCTACAATCCCTCCTGCCCCTCCGATCCACTGAGAGGGATTGCTAGAGATTCCAAGGGTTCGTTTGAAAACATCTGGTGCTAGATCGTTTAGTTTTATGGCACCAACCCTGTGGAATTCTCTACCTCGTCAGGTGCGAGATTGCCCGACTGTCCTTAGTTTTAAGGGAGCTTTGAAAACCCACCTTTTTGCATAGCTTTTAAGGATTTATATTAGTTTTAATTTTATTGTATTTATTGTTTTGTGAATTTGTACAGGCACTTTGATTTTAAGAAAAGCGCCTTCTAAAAATAAAGATGAATTGAATTGAATTCAATGTATTACCAAGGTCATAATAGTGTAAACAGGCCAACTGAAAACAAATTCTGTAAAAAAGTTTAAAATAAAGCTATCAGCGTCCCTCTAACAGTACTCATAGCCTGATCTCTTCTACCCTAACAATGGAGCGATAATGACTCAAATTGAATCTTTTGTAGGGTCCCATCTTGCAGTGCCAGGCAACTGCAGCTATTAAAGAGCTGTTAATCACACCTGACCATCTGGAACACTGAGAGATATTAGCACGAAGACCGGAGCCTGCTAATGATGTGGCATTTTTAACTTCACTGATAGCTATGAAGGACCTGCACTAGTCAAGACTGACATGTTAGAGGGTTAGCTGTACTAGTCCTGGACAATTTGAACTATGCCATGGACACACCATCAAAATTGACCCATGTAGCAAAATTCAATCCCTCAAAAGCAGAGATACAAATCTCTTCTATACCAAGGCTAGAAACGTGACTATAGAATTTGTAGGCAGATAAGGACTGCTTAGCCCACCCAGTCTGCCCACCCCCCCATCTACAGTATCACTGCAGACCAATTCCCCTCATCTATAGTATCACCACAAACCCTACTTGATTTCTGCCCCCCCCCCAAGATTCCCTTTTGCCTATCCCATGCATTCTTGAACCCCACCACCTCTGCTGGAAGGCTGTTCCAGGAATCCACCACCCTCTTTCTGTGAAAAAGTACTTGCTCACATCTCTTCTGAATTTACCTTCCCAGCTTCATAGCATGTCCCCTTGTCTTAAAGGTCTCTGTCATATCCCCTCTCCCAGTGTGTACACAGGACTTCAGTTAACTTCATTTTCGGAGTATTTGACTTCCAAATATAAGGTAAAAACTTCCAAAATAAAGGGGAGAAAGTCACCAACTTCCAAACGTAGAAAACAAATTTGGATGTCTTCCAAAATTGAAGGTATAGAAGCCAATAAATTATGGATTTTTTTCCGCTAGTGTTTGTATTAACATCAATACATGGTCCTTCATAGAGTATTGGCTTCCAAACTGTGGGATCTGGAAAGTATTTTGACTTCCAAAAATCTGGAAGGACTTCCACATTTTGACTCATGGAAGTATTAAACTTCCACAAAGAAGTAAATTGCCTGAATCTCTCGGTGTACATACTGAAGTTCTTTAGTCCTGCTTGGTAGGGCTTTTGGTGCAGATTCTGCACCATGTTGGCCGTCCTTCTCTGGACCACCTCTGCTCTATGTCCTTCTAGAGATGCAGTCTCCAGAACTGGACACAGTATTCTAGGTGGGGTCTTGCCAGCGATGTATATAGGGACCACACCACCTCTCTCTTTCTGCTGGCGATACTCCTCCCTATACACCCCAGCATCCCACTAGCCCTCCCACTGCCTTGTTGTACTGCCTGGCTAACTTTACATCACCCAGTAAGATTACTGCAAGGTCTCTTTCCTGCTTGCTGGTTGTCAGTACCTCTCCACCCATTTTATACTTTTCCCCTAGGGTTTTGTGCCCCAAGTGCAACTACTATGCACTTTATGCATTGAAACCCAGCTGCAATACCCTTGACCACTCCTCTAGCTTTCTCAGGTCTCTGCTAACCACCCCCCCGGGAGTGTCCATCCAACTTCAGATTTGGGTGTCATCTGCACAGAGGTAGACCTTCCCTTCCAGCTCCTCAGCAGTGTCACTAAAAGACATTAAACTGAACAGGTCCCACCACTGATCCCTGAGGCACCCAACTGGTCACCTTCCTTCCTCAGAGTGAATTCCATCTACCACCACCCTGTCACCTATTCCCTAACTAATTTCTTATACAGTTTACAACTTTGATCCCACTCCTAAGCTATCCAGCTTGCTTACTTGTCTCCTATGTGGAATGGTGTTGAAAGCCTACTGAAATCTAGATAGATTAGGGTGGAATGGTGGAAGCAGCCTAATTCCTTGATCACCCCGTCAAATCTATCCGATTCATTTGCCATAACTATCTCTCCTCTCCCGAATCCATGCTGCCTCAGCTCTTGTAACCCACTATATTCAAGATATTCAACAGTCCTTTCCTTCAGCAGTAATTCCATTATCTTTCCCACCACCAGTGTCAGGCTGACTGGCCTGCAATTGCTAGCCTCTTCCCTGCCACCACTTGTGTGAAGTGTGACTACTCAGTCCTCCAGAACCACTCCTGTTTCCAGTGAACTGTTAAATAAAGAGGACTATCAAAGGTGCAGCCAGTACCTCCCTGAGCTCTCTCAATACACTGTATGAAACTGGCATCAGAATGTAGGCATCCTGATTGGTCCCTGATTGATTCCTGCCTGTGTGATATTCCTTCCTGCGCACAGGAAAAGTGTCCAGTAATGCCACTGTGCAGTGATTCTGGTAAATCTGCCACTTAGAATGTTGGCAAAATGAAACTCAGCCATCTTGCTTTTGCCAACTGCAAGTGACATTTCAGCCAGCATTTTAATAATGGCAGATTTACCAGAAACTAATTTTAAAAGTAAAAACAGCAGACATGTCTCTACGGCTGAACAGCCTACACAAGCTGTCTTTCAATCCGCCTGCCCACTCGCCAGCCTGCCCATTAAATGTATGGCTGAACAGCCAACAATCTGTGTCCCAAACCACCCGCCCATTCCCTCGCACTCTCACTCTCCACAGTGTGTTCTCCCTACTGCTGCCTGGTGCTATAACATACACAAATAAACAAGGGGATCTAGTAGAGCCTAGTCAGCTTATACCCAATAAATACGTCACTGTACAGGATTTTACTGGTGAAGAGAAAACATTGCCACTGGCTAGTGTTCTCCTAGACTGGGGTGAAACAGGGGGAACTGTGCAACAGGTGGCAGTCGCCAAAACATTAGCAGTGGATATGATCCTAGGCAACAATCTCAAATGGGATGGTATGTGCAGTTACCTGTAGCCAAGTGGCAAGAGAAAATGGTAATTCCCTGAACCTCACAGAAGCCATTGTGGTTCCCCAGCCTGTGTCTCCAGATGGGGAGGCTAATGAAAAATGGGTACAAATTTCCCCAGTAGCAAGTAGCCACATAGCTACAGAGGGTTACTCTAAAGAGGGTGGGGTGACCCATTGTCAAAGGGTTAGGACTGACAGTGATCCTGAGTGCCTTGATGCTAGTGCTAGGGACCCTAGTTTAGCAAATGAAAGGGACCTGTCCCATGCCTTGGGAATGTGTGAGGGGTTCGCAGCTGCTCAGAGAAGTGATCCTAGTTTAGAGAAGCTGCGGGCTTGGACAGACTTGGACAGCACACAGGGAGGTGACGGCAGACATAAGGTTTATTGGGAAAATGGGCTTATGTATACTCAGGCAGTACAGACAGAGGGAGGGGTGCTAGGCAGGCAGCTTGTCATTCCCCAGGGGTATCGTGAGCAGTTACTCAAGATTGTACATGATGTTCCCTTGTCTGATCATCTGGGAATTGCACACACTATGCAGTGGTTGGCCCAGAATTTCTATTGGCTTAACTTCACCCAGCAGGTGAAGGAGTATTGCAGGTCTTGTCCCTGGTGCCAAGAAAAAGGGAAGGCGGGCAAGAAAACCCAAGCTGCTCTGATTCCATTGCCCATAGTAGAGGAGCCATTCCAGAGGGTGGGAATGGATATTGTGGGGCCTTTAAATTCCCCAGCTCCTCAGGGAAGAGATTTATCCTGACTGTGGTGGATTATGCAACCAGTACCCAGAGGCAGTCACCCTATCCTCACTGAGGGCAGACAAAGTGGCAGATGCCTTACTTAGGATTTTCTCCCGTGTTGGGTTTCCGCAGGAGGTTATCACCAATCGAGGGGGTTCCTTCCTGTTGGACCCGATGAAATGTTTATGGGAGAAGTGTGGGGTGGTGCAGAGATGCACTACACCGTATCACCCACAAGCCAATGGGCTTGTGGAAAGATTCAATGGTAGCCTGAAGTCAATGCTCCGGGCGTTTGCTGAACAACATGGGAGGGACTGGGAGAAATACCTTCCCCACCTGTTGTTTGCATGCAGGGAGGTGCCCCAAGAGTGGAAAGGATTTTACCCCTTCGAAATCTTATATGGACGCCGGGTACGTGGGCCCCTAGACTTGATCTGGGAGGACTGGGGAGGCAAGCATCCCACCCAGGGAACTCTCATTATGGATTATGTCCTTAGGTTTAGGGAAAGGTTGAAGGAGCTTATGGGGACAGCCCAGAGCAACCTAGCAGCTGCCCAACAGAAACAAAAAGTGTGGTACGGCCACAGAGCCAGAGCTCGCTCGTACATGGTGTGTCAGGAAGTCATGGTCCTTATTCCGGTCCAGAAAGACAAGCTGCAAGCTGAGTGGGCAGAACCGTACAAAGTGGTTAGGATGGTAAATGACGTGAACTATATTGTAGAGTTACCTGACTGAAGACAGACAGAAAGGATGTACCATGTCAACTGGATGAAGCCATATGCAAATAGGGCTGACATGGTGTTTGCAGTGTGTAGTCATGGGGAGAGGACGGATGAAGGAGACCCCCTTCTGGACTTGCTGGAAGAAAATAAGTGGGAGTCCCCTGTGGAGGCAATTAAATTGTCTCCCCAGCTGACTCCAGATCAGATCCAGAAAGTGAGGGAGGTTTTAGCAGACTTTGCCCCATTGTTTGGTGCCAAGCCTGGACTAACCCCCTTAGTGACACATGATGTGAAGACAGAGACACAGACGCCCATATGGCAGACAGCCTATTGGGTGTCAGAGGCTGTCCAAAAGGACATTAGGAGGGAAGTGGAGAAGATGCTGGATTTAGGGGTAATCCAGAGATCCCACAGCCCCTGGGCCTCATCCATAGTCCTTATGCCTAAACCAGATGGCTGTAGTTGTTTCTGTGTGGACCATTGTGGACTGAATGCAGTCACAAAGTCAAACACCCACCCGATGCCCCGGACAGACGAACTCCTGGACAAGGTGGGAGGGGTGACCTACCTTATGACCATTGACCTGACCAAGGGGTATTGGCAGGTAGAGTTGACAGACAGAGCTAGGGAGAGGTCAGCCTTCATCACTCCGATAGGCTTATTTGAGTTTAAAGTAATGTCTTTCAGAATGAAGAACGCCCCGGCCACTTTTCAAAGGTTGGTGAATCAGGTTTTAAATGGTGCTGAGGAGTACACTGTGGCATACCTGGAAGACATTGCCATCTTTAGTACCAGCTGGGAGGAACACCTTTCCCACCTTAGGGAAGTGCTGGGCAGGATACAGAGGGCTGAGCCCACTGTCAAAGCCAAGAAGTGCCAGGTGGCCATGGGAGTGGTGGCATACCTCGGACACGTGGTAGGCCGGGGACAGCTCCGTCCTAACATGATAAAGATAGCGGTAATCCAGGTGTGGCCCAGACAGAAGTGCAGAACCAGGTCAGGAGTTTTCCAGGGACAGCAGGGTACTACAGAAAATTTGTATCCAATTACAGTGCCCTGGCTGCTCCCCTATCTGACCTGACAAAGAAAAGAATGCCCAAGAAAATTACCTGGGGCCCAGCCTGTGAAGAAGCCTTTTCCAGATTAAAGGAGGCACTGTGCAGTGCTCCTGTTTTGACAAGTCCTGACTGTAGCAGACCCTTTATAGTTCAGACTGACGCCTCAGATGTGGGTATTGGGGCAGTACTGAGTCAGACATCCAGCCAAGGGACAGATCACCCAGTAGTGTACCTGAGTAGGAAGTTACTTCCCAGGGAGCAGGCATACTCCACTGTGGAAAGAGAGTGTCTTGCCATAGTGTGGGCCCTAAAGAAATTAGAGCCGTACTTATATGGGCAGCATTTTATGATGCAGACTGACCACAACCCCCTGGTTTAGCTGATGCAGATGGGAATGAACAATGGTAGATTGCTAAGATGGAGTCTTGCTGTGCAAGTATGATATGACAATCATAAATAGAGCTGGAGCCAGAAACCAGAACTCAGATGGTCTGTCTCACATGTATGAGGAGTGAACTGATTTGGGAAGATCATCCCGTGCCGGGGATAGACCCCCCAAATTCAGTCTAGGTGGGGAGGATTGTGATACGTGGACAGCCAGTTCTTAGTACAATATGATTTTTTGTAATATAAAAATGTGTTATGGACTGTCTCTCATGAGAGATGCTGAGACAGCATGTGAGTTGACACACACACACCCAGGTTTTAGATGCAAGGTGTTACCTGGAAGGCCAGAAGCTAATTACAGACTAGAACAGGCCTTAATCAAGAATCTCCTGTTGTTTTAAGTTAAATATAGCTGTAACTGCTAAGAGGCAAATCAATATCCATTTTATGATGTTAGAGGAGGAAACCAGGTTACGGCACACTGGTGCGAAATCCTAAATGTTTTGATGTCTGTGTGAGAGAGGTTACTGCTTATAGATGAAAGGAAATTTAAGACTTGATTGGGGAAGTCACATGAGGAAAGGAGTTTCTGCTGATGTAACCTCAATTATCTTACCTTCTAATATGATAAAATATCCTGGGTGTATGATTTTTCATAAACAGAGGAGGAGCTAGGTGTCCTCACACAATGGGGTTGGCAAAGACAGTTTTTTAAACAGATTCTGTTTTCTTTCTGGGACACTTTTATCTGCACTCTGACAAAGAAACATCTTTGAGTACTTTAAGCAAGTATACAGGTAGTAATGTAGTAAGAATTGCACTGTTAAAACCTTGTTCTTTTAAAAGATTGTATGGTTCTTGTGATATAAAGGTTCTGTATTTTATGTTTTACATACTTTTATCTATTTTAGTAAAACTCGATTTTTAGAGCCTACTTGGTCTGTCTTTGATTTTCTTTTCTTTAACAAGTGAAGTATTTATGGTTAAAGCAGGCACTGTGCATAAGCTTGAATGATGATATCAAACTGGAAAAGGTAAGAGTAATCTGAGGTCTTTATTAGAGTTTTTAAGGGTTCATTTTTGTACACCTGGTTAGGTGCCTGTAGGCAAAGATATCTGTTCCCCTGAAGACAGAATTATCTGAGCCTGTGCATTTGATACGCTAACAAGAGGTTCAGAGTTTGAATCCCTCCAGAACTGAGACCAAAGGCTGATTCGAACCAACAAAACAGACAGGAGGGTTACCCTGCTTCTGTTAACTGTTCACAAGACTGCACTCAGAGGTTGGCACTTTGGGAGCAGAGGGCTGACCTGCTGAGTGAGTTTGTGACATTCCCTGTCCACTGAAGATCGTTGCGTCGGACTCCACGGGTAAGTATGGGGTGGGGGTGTGTGGGGCCGTAGGGTGCACAGTGGGTGGGTGCGGGTTGTGGGAGGGGGAAGGGAGACCATCAAGGTACCATTTTCTTTTCCCACAGGTAAAAAAAAAAAAAAAGAACATTGCAGGACCATTTTTTTTCTTTGACAGGGCATGTAGCACGCTGGGGTGGGCTCCCAGCGTGCCACCGGACTCACAGTCTTTTTTATGGGGAGGCAGCTGTAGCTGATGGAGGATTAGGCACCCCGTCAGGACACAACAAAGGGGGCCACATTATGCCGACAGGGATTGGGCACCCTATGGCACACAATAAAATGCGGTTGACATGATGCCGGCGGGGATTGGGCACCCCGTCGGCCACAACAAAAGCAGGAGGGTTACATAATGCAGATGGGAGTAGGCTCCTGCCGGCATGTGACAGAGCAGCAACAGTCACTACCGCCATGTTGCCTGCACGTTGGGAGGCATGTTGTGGTCACGCTGCATGAGAGTTTCGCTCTCATTGCAGTGGACCTTTTCTCAGATCTGGTGGCCGCATTCGGTATGCAGGGTGTCAGTCCCTGCTTCTGGCTGATTGGGGACTGAGGGCCACACCTATTGATGCATGCCCTGCATTCGCCCAACAGTGACTGTGCCTCCAAATCTGCTAGTACGGCAGTATATTGGCTGTGCATGCACGTGAGTCAACATAAAAAGGGATCTTTACATTAAATGCTACAGTTAGGGCATAATAGGAAGCTAGAGATATACAGAATGAGATAGTGATATAGAGAAGGAAATAAAATTAATAAACATAAGAGAAAGTGTTGTGGGGGGCACAGTGAAGCAACTTATGACCTCCTCTAAATGGCTTAGTGGTCAGTAAATTAGAAGCTCAGCTGCTATGCTGAAGATCTGAGTTCAGAAGCAATACCGGTAAGTTGCATCAGAAGGCCATGACCGAAACAGCTGCCATGTGGCATTGCTTCTCGGTCAGGGAGGGTTGGCGATTCACTCTGCTGTCATAACAACCCCTGTGACTGGGCCAGTGATCTTGCTCCTACCACAGCAGGGGACGCTGTGGCTGTGCACAGCCATTACAAGCACACATTCTCACCAGTGGTGGAGGGAGAAAGTTAATGGGGAATAAAACACATTGTAGCTGTGCGATGTCCAGGTTTGACCTGACCAGGCTATATCCCTGTGCCAGAGAAAAAAAAAGTAGCCTCGGACATCAGGCAATGCAATTTGCACATCCCTGTATACAGTACCTTTAAATTTTATGTTCCTAGGCACCTTCATCTGTCGGATCCTGATACAGCACCCGGGGTTTTGATTAATCCCCAATAACTGCACACCTTGGAGTGGGTCATTGCGCTTATAACATGGGCTAAATATGTAGTGAAATAAGTAAAAAATACTGTTGTTACATGCCAAAAACATAGGGACTTTTTTATACGTCCTTCCAGCAGATTAGGATGTTGTGCCACAAACCAATCTGTGTCCTGCCACTGGAAAAGTTAGTGACATTAATTGGTTCCCAATCTTTCAACAATGGTTACATGTGGTTCTGGTTACCGCATAGGGATTTCATCTCTGAATCACAACACAGCGTCGCAACCCTTCCACCCCCGCAAAAATGAGTTACTGACAACACTGTCTCAGAAGCATGATAATATAGATAGCAATGTTATGCCTTTCTATCTTCTCTTGCCTGCTTGTGTCTTGGCCATGGTTCTATATGCGCCAGTCCTCGTAAACCTTTTTTGGCTTGTTACACTTGTCTCTCTCCCTCACATTTTACTCTGGTAACAACACCTTCGTAATTCTGCTCATTACCCTACATAACTGTGCCTTGCACACCGCGTACATTCCCAACCGATTTCTCCCATCCGCCTCTCTTTGCCTTCCTCCTGTGTGCCTCTGACTTACTCCCCCCCCCAAAAAAAAACATCTCTGTATGTCAGTTCCCCAACTACTTTTCCAGTACCTTATAGGAATAACGTGGTTTCTTTCTGCTGCTAACCAACTTACTGTCAACAGTACCACTGAACAAATATTTCCATTCCTAATGTGTGTTGCATGCTGTGACTGACAGGAGATGGACCATTGCTTCGGTAAGCTCAGTCACTTGTACTTTTCTGGGGGACATGTTCTACTTTGTCTGTGTCCCTAAAGGGTGCTTCTGTACTTTTGTATCGTTACTTGCTTATGGTGCATTGTCACCATCTGACAGTTATGCTACGACTGACAGTGCCCATTGGGTGGGTGGGTGGGTTATGTCCTCGCTAAGTGGCAGCAGTTTGCTTGACAAAGTGAGGTGGCAATAGTGCATGTAGCACTATGTGGTGTTGATAATACACAGCCTCTGTATGTCATTTTGACCAGTGTAGAACAACCTCCATCCATGATGACAGACAACCTTTCAGTGATATGGACCAGCCTACCAAACCCCATTCTAGGACTACCATTCGAAGTTCCGCCCAGGGACCACATCTCCCCAACCCTCAAGATGAGCATGTGAGCATCCTATCTGCAGCAAAACAACCCTCCAGCTGACCCCTTACAGACCACCCTTCATCTCCACAGACTAGCCATGCAGCTGGCAACCCCCCATGCAACTGGTCGAACTGTCCTCCCCCTGAACCAGCGTCTTCCAAGCTAAGCTCCCTCCACAGACAACTACAGTCTCATCTGATTATATTCTGGCACCATGCAATTCTGCTTGAAGCTGTGCCAGTCCAAATTAATTCATGGGCATTTGAATATGCTTCCCCTGATGCTTTGTGCAATTTGTGGTCTCTCTTTCTACATCACCCAAACCTGTATTCTCCATTCAGCAGCCCTGCCCCCTCCCTACTGCTGTCCCTACCCTGTACTGACCTTCTTGCCCACCTATCAGCAACACCCACCCAACCCTCCCTGCAACTGATGGTTACATTTCCTATCCTAGAAACAGCCTTCATCAAGCTGAGCACCCTCCCTGCAGCTGGATTCCCTCCCCCAAGCTACCCACACCATGCTGACCACTGTCCCTGTAGCTAAAACCTCCCCACATCTGACTATTCTACCTGCAGCAAGACCAAACTCCCCCAAGATTAGCACTCTCCTTCCCCCATTAGAGGCACTGAACCTGCATTCCTCACTTATGAGTACCACCCTTCAAAAGCCCATGGATCACCCATCCAACCAGCATGAAACAATAACAAGTGAGGATGCACAGAAAAATTAATAGTGGTGTGATCACAGAAGATGCTATGACCCTCTTCATAGCTGGACCAACAGCAATTCAAAGACCAGCCCCCCCCTCCCTGCAGCTGGACCATCACTGCTACCAACCATGTGACAGATGTGACAGTGAGTGGATGTTGTGGGACTCCTGCCCATGACCAGTCACCCTCCCTGCAGGTGGAACTAGTACAAGATGCTCATTGAAGATGGAACCCCCAGAATCTGCCCCTGAAGCTGGACCCCCACACCAACCATCTGGATGCCCCCCACTACCACACACCAGCATCTGTTGTAGTGATCTGGGTACTCAGAAGGGTAACCTTTTGCTCCATGAGGCATGCATGAAGCTGCTGAGGTCTTCAATGTTTTGTAGCATTGTTGAACCTGTTACACAGGCTACAGCACCCTCTCTGGAGCTGTATTAACTATAGACCTGAAGACAAGACCCTCTTCCCCCAACAACTTACCTGTTTGCTGGACCCGTGACAATGGACTAGCTGTCCCCTTCATCTGGAATCCCCTACCACCACCAAATCTCACCCATGAATGTGGCCCCCATCCCCACAGATGAGCAGATTGACTAGGTTCTCTCTGGCACTGAACTGCAGTTTAGCAGGCAATTGGGAGAGCAGGTGGATGGGTGGTATCAATTACAGGGACATTGTAGCTCTACAAGCAATGTTGGGGGATTGGATGGCTTAGTGGACTGGTAGTGGGTTAAGGTGTCTTTCTTTTTTAAGTAACTGGTTCAAATCCAGATCAAGTTGCTAGTGGCTGAAAGCCACTGTCACTCAGTGGTTGATCAGTAACCAGTGTCGAATGAGTTATGGTGGTCTTAGTCCAGCTCCCATTGGTGTTCACATCACAAAACCACCAGACAGTTAGCACTAACTGGCATCCTCATTAGCAGTCACACATGAGAGACCAGGGACTGAGTGTCCATGGAGTTTAAACTGCCCACTCACCTATGTCATGGGCCCTCCATGACAGGGTTGAGGCACACTTGAGGGGCAGTACGGGGAAGTTCAAATTGTAATGCCCTGAGTTGTATCAGTCAAGAGAATAAGCAGAGGACTTCATGGTCCAGTGCAATCAGTGCAGCACCTTTCACAATCGCTAAATTCACATATCAAAAAAAAACAAACAAAAAAAATCTTAAAAAAAAATGTTTGTTGAAGTACTGTCAACCCATCACAGACAGTGTGTCATGTCATCCACAAGACCCCATCCCCCCACCTCGGACCACCATTCTTGTCCCCAGACCAGCCTCCAAGCTGAGCATCCTCCTAGGATTTGTACCACTTGCATCCCAGCCCCTCCCCATCAACTGGACCACTCTTCCGGCACCAGGTCCTTGGGTTCTTTTACTTTCACTGTACACGCATTGTTTGTGCACACACATTATGTTCCCCTTACATGTCGGTGTCGTCCAAGAGCAGCAGGGGATCAAACAGAAATAAAAACCAACCACAGCGACAGCTTCCTGAGAGACATCCGGATATTTGTGCTGGCCCCTGCCTCATCAACCGCCACCTCATATGATTTATGCAGGCACGTCCCAGTGATTCCCACCATTGACAGTCACAATACTGTGACCCCTCGGGGTTACCACCATTTAAGAAGCCTAAAGTGAGACATTTCTTACTGAAACATGTTTTGTTGCAGGACATGTAACCTCGACCACTGCAACAGATTATTTTTACTCTACAGCAGCATAATTAAGAGTATGTGTTGTACTTTTTCAGTTGTTTCTATTCTTTTTTCCAGGTATTTTATTTACATTATAGTTTTGTGAAGCATTTAGAGCAATATCTTTTATACTATTATGGGAGAACACATGTATTTTTCATGTCTTTGGGGTAAATCACAGCTGCACAAATCATGACTGTACTGCGAAAACCAAGAGAGTTGGTAACCCTACCTCTCCAACTCACCAAAAGTCAAAGAACTGCCCCCCCAACCCACACACAGCAGTCACAGCACTGACCATCTACACCAACGACAACTGTGTAGACTATCAACCTATCCCTATTACTGTACCGCTCAAGTTAATACTTGACCGCTTAATGCACTCTCTATGGCACATCGGCCTGTCTGTTATCTTTTATACGTTTATTTGAGTTTGGGGGCTTTGAGCCCCACACCGCCAATGTTAAACAAGCAAGGGTATGTTGGGGGCAGAGTCCGCCAACACAAATAAATTGATAAAACATAAATCAACAGCAAACGGGGGTTGGGGGGACAGTTCAACAAATGACAGAGTGTAAACCATAAATTGAAATTATAATTTCCTTCCAACAAAATACAGGATTTATACACAGGGAGGGGGAGTGGAAAGGATGAGGAGGGACTTGGCAAGACTGAAGAATTGGTCAAACATGGCAGCTTAGATTCAATGAAAAGAATTGTAGAGTAATAAACTTTGGAAACAAAAACCCAAGAACAGAGTACACAGTGGGAGGGGAGGTAGTAACACAACAAAACTGAAAGATATCTGGAGGTAGTGATATCAGATGACCAAAAAGGTAGGCCCAAAATGTGAGAAGGCAGTACAGAGGGATTGGATAGTAGTGGGATGATTAGGTAGAGGCATCACCAATAGAAAACTGGAGGGTAGCATCCTTCTGTACAGACAGTTGGCAATGCCCCAACATGTAGCACTGCGTGCAATTCTGGAGATCCCATCTCCGCAAGGGCACAGACAGGATGGAGGAAGTCAATAGGAGGGCAACTTAAAAAATGCAGATCTGCACCGGAAGTCACACAGAGACATAAGGCAATTCTGGGTGGGGGTGGTGGAAAGTAAATTGTTAGTTATGATTTGCAGCATATCCAATAGGTAAGGTAATTTTCAGACTAGGTGCAATAGTTAAGGGAATTGTCATACTGGGTGGGCCAAGCGATCCTTATCAGCCATTAAGTCTATGTTTCAATGCTTCTATAATAAGAAGATTAGCATGTACCTTTATATTCTGACTGCTCCAAAGGAATAACTGAAAATATTATAACAATATAATTAGCAGACTGATTTAATAAAATAAAAAAAGAACAGTTAAAATATCAAACGAGTAATCATAAGAGAAGAGTATAGCTTTCAATAGGAAGGGTCATAATTACATTGATTTTACGTATATATGGCAGCAATCAGTTTTTAATGGTATCAAGGTAAGGCAGGGGGGTCTGGCAGACATGATGTTTAGCAAGATTTTAGGCACCCCTCCCATTAACTCTGTCCATGCCTCAACACACTTACTGTAATTCAAACCCCCATTTTGGTTCATTCCTTTTAATACCATTCCTGTCCAGGAATCCCTCTTGCCCTGAATCTGCCCTCTCTCCACTTACTCCCATTATTTGGTTCTGACAATTTCTCCAGCTGCCCCTTGATCACTGCACCCCCTCATCTTCCAAATACTGCAGGACAGTGAACCTGCTGGAGGCTTTTATCCCCCAATCTATGGTGACTTCGGCAACCTTTTTCAGCCTTGTCTTTCCTCACACATGTCCTATCTCAATTTCCCTTCTGCCCCCTCCACCCCTCACTTTCCATGTTCCCCAATCCTTCACCCCTTGTCTGTTGACCTGCTTTGTTCCAATATGTGCCCTGATAGTCAGGCTAAACCTGAACCCACCTCTCTCCTGCTACTATGCCCAACTGCCTCCTCACCTTGTTGCCATTCTAGTTCACCATTATGTTGACAAAGTTGTATACATGCTGGACCCCCCCCAACCCTGAATTCCACACAGTTCACATGGCCATAACCAAGGCCACTGATTTACG